>JANHAO010007449.1:0-20144 GCA_026873985.1 Saraca asoca
TTATCATTGGTTGCAAGTAAAATATCATCCACATACAGAACTAAGAAACAAATCTTGCTCCCACTAACCTTATGGTATATACACTGATCCATAATATTCTCTTTAAAACCAAAGGAGGAGATCACATCATGGAATTTCAAATACCATTAACGAGAAGCTTGTTTCAATCCATAAATAGATTTCTTAAGCTTGCATACCAAATGCTCACCTTGACTAGAAGAGAATCATTCAGGTTATTTCATGTATACCTCTTCTTCTAGTTCCCCATTGAGGAAAGTCATTTTCACATCCATTTGTTGCAACTCTAAATCAAAATGTGTAACCAAAGGCAGAATAATGCAAAGAGAATCTTTCTTCGATATAGCAGAAAAAGTTTCCTTGTAGTCAATTCCTTCCTTTTGAGTAAATCCTTTGGCGATAAGTCATGCTTTATATCTTTCAATGTTGCTTAATGAGTTTTTCTTTGTCTTAAAAACCCATTTACATCTAATAGCTTTAGCCCCCATTAGGTAACTCAATAAGATCCCAGACTCCATTAGATGCCTTAGAATTTATCTCATCCTTCATTGCATCAAACCATAAATCAAATTCTTTATAGTTCATGACCTATGAAAACATTAGAGGATCATTCTCAGCTCCAAAATCATTATCCAATTCTTGCAGATACACGATATAGGCTTCTGAAATCGCTGATCTTCTTTCTCTTATAGATTTTTTTAATGTTGGTTCAACATTTTCCTAGGGTCATGTTATCTAATTGGTTGTTCAACCATTTCAGAAACTTCATAAACAACTTGATCTGTAGAATTATCAGCAATGGGTTATGAACCTTCAGTGATTAGTTGTATAATGCTTGTTTAAACTTGAGGAGTGTCTCGAATAATAACCAATCTTTCTCTTGATGTGGAAGGTTGCTCTCTTCAGAAACTATGTTCTAAAATTGATTACTCCCACTAACAAAGTCATTCTCAAGAAACTTAGCATTCCTTGATTCCATAAACTTAGTACTATGTGATGGACAGTGAAATCTGTAACCTTTAGACTTTTCGGCATATCCAACGAAATACCCACTAATAGTCCTTAGGTCTAGTTTCTTTTCTTGTGGATTATAAATTCTTACTTCAGAAGGGCATCCCCAAATGCGCATATGACACAAACTCGGTTTCCAACCTTTAAATAACCCAAATGGTATCTTTAAAACAACCTTGGTTCGAACTATATTCAATATATACACTATGATTTTAAGAGCTTTAATCCACAAGGATTTAGGTAGCTTAGAGTTGCTTAACATATTACACACCATGTCTAATAACATCCAGTTTCTTCTTTCTACTACTCATTCTGGTGTAGAGAACCAGGTATAATGTATTGGGCAATGATCTCATGCTTTTGCAAATAGAACATATGCTTGTCCATCTTCAGTGTATCTATCATAGTATTCTCTACCTCTATCTATTCTAATAATCTTAATTTTCTTAACGCATTGCTTCTCTACTTCTACCTTAAAATCTTTAAACGAATCTAAGGCTTCACTTTTATTATGAAGCATATAAAGATACATATATCGAGAACAATCATCTATAAAGGTAATAAAATATTTTGGATCATAAACATCCATGTCAGGACAACATATATCTAAATGTATGATTTCTAAGATTTCAGTACTCCTCTTGGCACCTTTTTTTGGACTTATTAGTCTGCTTTCCCTTTATGTAGTCCACACAAGTTTCAAAATCAATAAAATTCAAAGTACTTAGTACTCCTTCATTTACTAATCTCTTAATCCTATCAATGGAGATATGCCCTAGTCCCTTATGCCACAAAATAGAGGAATCTTCATTCATAATTCACAAGAAAAGACCATCAAACAAAATATCATTTTCAATAATTTCAGATTTATAAAATAAACTAAAAAATGAATATGAAAAATTAAAAGAATAACCCAACGATACAAGTCTTGAAACTGAAATTAAGTTTCTAGAAAAACTTGAAATATAAAAAGTCTTCTCTAAAACTAAAACATAGCCATTATCAAGAACTAAGCTGCATGTTCTGATGGATTCCACATGTGGCCGATCTTGTTTCCTGATAAGATGTTGTGTTCACTTCCCATTGGCTTCCTTAGGTTTTGCATACCCTGCAAAGTATTCAAAATATGGATTGTTGATCTAGAATCAATCTACTATATCTTATGATTAACATCAATCATATTAGATTCATAACAGATAAATGAGATTAGTTTACCTTTCTCTTCAAGCCATTTCTTAAATTTGGTATAATCCTTCTTCATGTGCCCCTTCTTTTTACAGAAGAAATAGTTGGACTTCTTCTTTATGCCACCTTGGGGTGATATTTTACCTTTTCCTTTCTTATTAGCTTGATTCTTATTTAGATTCTGATTCTTTCATTGGTTCTGGTTCTTATCCTGAGTAACTAGCAATGTACTCTCTCTTAATTCCATAATCAGCCTATTCTCCTCTTGAACACACATGTTCATAAGTTCATTAATTGATCATTTGTCTTTATGTGTGTTATAAGAGATCTTAAAAGGTCCATACTGCTATGATAGAGTGTTTAAAATATAGTGCACTAAGAAAGACTCAGACATTTTAACCTCAAGTGCCTTAAGCCTTATGCATACCCCTCACTTTATTGAGCCTTAAGGATGTAAACTTTATGATTAAGGTACTAGTAAGCACTTTGTCTAAAGTAGCAAATTGCTCATCAATTGCTTTTAACAAATCCCTTACGTTGTTATGATGTTCGATAGAACCACAAATACCAGCAAAGATATTAGTCTTTATGAACATGACACTAAGGCGATTAGATCAATCCCACTGTTCATAAAGAGCCCTATCAGCTTGAGTGTTGGTTGCAGTAATAATGGGTTCATCTTTCCTTATGGCATAATCAATATCCATCCATCTTAAATGAAGAAAAACTTGTTCCTTCCAAACTTTATAGTTGTCACCCTTAAGTTCATGAATGTTACATTTTATATCAAAAAAATTCACAAGTTACTTGGCTGCATAAAATAACATACGTACTTACAAACTAAATTTTGAAACTAAAGAAATAAATCATGTTTTACCAATGTAAATCATGCATAAAAATAATAAATCTAGTGACATAAAACTTACCTGTGGACTAAAGTCCTAATTCAATTAGATTTATTTAACTGTATGATAAAAGTATCAAATTATATTCCTTTTCTTAATTCCTGTGGATAAATTAAGAAATATAATTTAATATTCTATCCTAATTAATTATCCTAATATAATAAAAATTCCTGTAGGATAAAATTCATTATATTAAGTATAATTAATCATAATAAATATTCTTAAAATATATGTGATCCTAGACAAATCAGTATATAATTTTTTATAATGAATGGTGTTATGGCTAAACTCTAATTAATTAAAATTATACGAAACACTAGACATTTAAATAATTTAACATAAATTGTTCATGCATAAAATTGCAAAAATAAAGATAATTTAACAGATATGAACAAAATTATATATTATGTACTAAAATTAATTTAACCAAATTATCCATAACATATCCAAAAATTATATATACAAAATAAATAATTAAAGCACATAATTTTCCTAAATTAATTTCCCTACGAAATTTCAATATTCATAACAAAATAAAAATTTATGAATATTACAGCAAAAATCAAAATTATATGAATTTCTTTTATAAAAATACCAAATTATAAATCTTTATGAAAATTTTTCCAAAAATACCCAAAAGCTACAGTCGGATTCTGATGAAATGACAAGTCATTTCTATATTTAACAAAAATGGTGCTATATTGATTCTTTAAATAACAACCTTCATCTATACCTCCAACGACACGTCGTTTGAACTTAATCAAATAAACGACACATCGTGGGGGTCATCATCAACCTCTGTTTAGATCCTCATGATCCGAATCAAAACCCGATCATTCTAAATGATTTTTGACATCTAATTTATCGATTTTAATTACAGAAATGATAAAAATCTTTAAATTTAATGATTTCCATCAACAAAAATTTCAAAAAAATCCAAAAAAATCATCAATCTAATATATACATTTATTCGGCCATTTTTATAGGAAAAACTTGATTTCAAAAACTCTATTGAAACTCCAGTTTTGTAATATCATAGTGCTTAAAAATTGATAACCTAATGATTTCTAAAATCAAATTTTCGACATTAACGATATTTTTGAAGAACATTTTCAGAAAATTATTGCGTCAAGACAGAGGTACAAATTAGGCTCTGATACCAAATGTTAGTAATACTTAAGTGCTAAAGAATATATACACAAACTACAATGGAAGCATGATAGAACAAATTATTTCTAGTCATTGACATCGGAGATCGAAAAAAGAAACTACTCTGTACATCACATTTAGGATTGTTTGAGAGTTTCCAATGCCTCGTTTTCTCTCAGAATAATGGTAATTTTCTTTGTAGAGATTGAATAGCCTTGGGGACTTAAATATTACAATATAAAGACTCTCGGCCCATCACCAAGATACCCAAAATCACTTTGGTAATTATGTAATCATGGACGAATTTGATACGTTTCCCAATTGTGATCACTCGAATCTGAAAAGTAACCCTAATGCAAATCACACTATTATTGGCCATATTTGATGCATGAATGATAACTATATATATGTAATTCAGTATGTGAATGACAACTATATACATGCATAGCAATTTTATTCATGCAGTAGATGCATAGCTGACAGTTAGATATAGCAATTTATTCATGCAGTACATGCACAACAATTTATTACAGTTGTCAGTATGATTAATTGAAAGTTGGAACTGAACTGACGAGAAGGAATCTTAATATAAGAAATTGAATTGCTTATAGATGTTGTAAAAGTCTTTTGACCTCTAAACCTATTGAAATTGTCTCAATCACGGGTATGAATATTATTTAAGAATACAAAATTAAGTGCATTTATGAATTTTTTTTTAACAGTAAACCGATTATTTATAGGATCATGTGAAATGTTAATGGCTCATAGTGGCAACTTCGTCGAAAGTTAAAGATATATATGAATTATTAAAGCAATTAACTAAAAAATTCAATGGGTGAGAAAAAATCTCAATGCATGCATACAAGTGTTGCAAAGGTCCTCTAATCCAAGTATTTCTCCTAAAATGAGGGCCAAGGCATACCATGGGCACATATAAGCTGTTTTCTTCTTATGGTTATACTCCTCTCATATTTTTAGTACTCAAGAATCTCTCAAAATCTTTTGTGTTCGAGAATAAAAATTGAAGCTAGACAAAGTCAAAATCGTACATAAAAGTTGTGTAATGAGAAAACCATTTGTTTTTTTTTTATCCCATTTTAAAATTTTAAGGAAAAAATACAATTGATCTATATATAGTATGATATGAATTTATTTTGTCTATCTATAGTTTAAAATGTTGAAATTAAGTCACATGTGATTTACTTCCTTAACACTTCATCCACCTTAAGTAATTTTCTATCAAAATAAAAAAAAAAATTTTATCGCATAACCTTTCTTCTTTATCCATTAAAGTCACGAAATTAAGGTTAACAAGCAACATTACTATAAAAACATACTTACACGTCAATTATGTCATACATAATATGTTGGTTTGGAGACTGACATCTATTTGAATAACGTTGTAGGTGAGAACAATCTATATTGAATTTTTAATCAATGTGTAAAATAAAAAACGATGTTGGTTTTTAATATACAATCAACATCTTCTTGTTTGAAAGAAAATTTTGTATGTCAATTTTTTTTTATAAAAAACCAACGCCTTTTTATCCATTAAAAATGTTGGTTTTTATTTAATATTGATGTCTTTTCTCAACTACTAAACATAAAATCAACATCTTTATTGCACAAAAAGATGTAGTTTTATATAAAAATCGACTTTTTTTCTCTATAAAAAAAAATGTTGTTAGCTATATTTTTACAAAAACATGTTACTAATTACATTTTAACAGAAACTTGTTGTTATTTACATTTTTGTAGAAATAACCATCGAACCAAAATCTACAATCACTCGACACAATCACAATTTCAATAACTTCAAACATTTTATTGAATCAACAAGAAATTCAAGACATTACAAAACTAATTAAAATCAAAACATGTCAAGTTAACAATAAATCTATACATTATTCTATCGAATTGAGCTAGAGAAATCTTGGTAATTGATCTCAAATTGCTGTCAATTATTCTTGAGTGTAATGACTTTGATTTCCTTCAAAGTATTGCTAGTTTATACAAATTTATTATGTTAAAATTAAGAGTTTCCTACATATATATATTAAACACATAATCAAATATAAGCATCTAAATTAAAAATTAAATAGTTATCTATATATACAATAACCGCATAATCAAGTATATGCATCTAAACTAAAAATTAAATAGTTGCCTACATATATAATAAACACTTAATATATTAAGTATAAGCATCTAAACTAAAAATAGTATAGTTGCCAACATTTATAATAAACACATAGTCAATTACCTTAAATTTTTTCTAATTTTTTTCTCTAGGAGGATCTTCGACCCAAATCCATTTACCATGATCATCTCGCATATAGAACTCCTCCAAGTTGCCTTCATCATTTATCTAAGGTGGTCCTGAAGAAAAGGAATGGTCTTATCAATATCATTAATTATGTGTTTTCCATCCTCATCACCAATAATATGTCTCTTCCCTTGAAGAACTACAGACTATTTCTTATCAATCAGATTTGTGATATAAAAAATTTGTTTTGATTGGGATACCATTATGAATGGTTCCCCCATATGACCCTTTCTATTAAAATCCACCAATTAACTTGTTAACTCAGATGTCATTGTTATTCTTAATCCATTCATATCAAAATGCATGCACTCTAAATTTGATGTAATCAAGCTCTCATATATCTTCAATGACCCTTATAATATGACATATTCGCATATATATGATTTTTATATTTAAAACTAAAAACGTGCATTCACTGGGTCACCAAAGTAACCCTATTATTTTGCATAATGCTCTATCATCCTATCCCTCTGTGTAGAAAAAACACCCTTTGATCTTATATCCATGATGAGATCATATTTCCATGCAAGACCCATGGACTAACCATCTTGTAGTCTCAGAAGCATATTTAACACATATATAATACAATGAGAATATAAAACAGCTTCTTATACAATTTCCAGAGCCCAAAAGCACAGTAAAAAATTAAAAAAAAAATTCTCTTAAATTTTGGGTTCAGATCCATGAATAAATATTATGCTTTTAGGATTTATTAATTTTTATTTATTCTTTATTATATGAAGAAATATATTCCATGATTTAATGGGATTGCCTATGATTCTCACATGAATTAATTGTCATTGTTTTTGGTATGGCATCTTCTCAAGAATATAAATCAAGTTCCACTTTAATTAATCCATAAGCATTTAACACATGCAATTTCTGTAATTATCTGTTGATCTCTTTGATACTCAATCTTTTTAGCATTCTTTATTTTGAGAATATTATTTATAATGCTTATTTATTTGTTTTTACAGAATAACTAAATATATATTACTTTTGCACAGGGGCGGACCCAGTGTAGGCCCAGTGGGGGCTCAAGCCCCCACTCAAGCTTTTCAAAAGAAAAATTATAATATTAAAAAAAAAATTTGATAGAAGGACTAAATTGAAAATTTGGCAAGGACTAAATTGAAAAAAGTCTTTAAAAATGGGTCTTAATGAAAAAAAATAAAAAATTTGGAACTAAATTATAAATTTTCTTATTTTGGATCCGGGTCAGCCCCCACTAACCCACATTCCTGCGTCCGCCCCTGCTTTTGCATATAATTTTATTAAGACTTTAATTACCATTGCTTGTGTTTTTGCATCTTTATTTTTATATATCGAATTATGTGGTTTATATAAATTATAAGAGTGGGAATATGTAAACTCGTTTAAATAGAGTGAAACAATATTAGTATTTAGTATATATATTTTAATTGACATGTGTGTTTACCTTTTTCCTTCATTCTAAAATGTGGTTGTGAAATAAAGATATAATTAATAAAATTAGGGATAAATAGAAAAAATAGACTAGTGTTAGTAAGCAAAATCATGAAAAATCATGATTATAGAAGACAACGTAACTGTAATATTATAACCGTAACAACTATTATGTTCTATAATTTGAAACTCTGTTCCCCACTTTATATCCAATGGAAGCCGATAGATTTGTTAAACAGGAGTGATGCATTTTGAATGCTTGAATTTCTTAAAATATTGTTATTGTAAGTAAAATTGTAAAAAATTATAATCACAGGAGATAACGCAACTATAACATTTATAATTATTGTGATTCACAGTTTAAAATAGTGTTTCTCACTTTATATAAGTCAACAGATTTGTTAAACAGGAATAGGACTTCTGTTGGATGCTTGGATTCCCTAACATGGGGTTTGATATGAACCTAGATGTCCAAACTGATATGATAAGATAAGATTTGATTAGAATCTGGGCTCTAACTAGTGGAACAAACTATTGGTAATCTTTAAAAAGGGATATATAATGCAATAAATATCTTAGCAAAACCTAACTCTTTGAGGTGACTTTCACTGATTTAAACTTGGTTTGGTTCATTGACTCATGTTGATAAGTTGCAGCGTACATTCATTTTATTACTCTTTAATTCTTTCTTAACTGAAAATAAGATTCATTCTTTCTTTCTTTTCTGCTGAGTCCAAAGGAAACTGTTTTAAGAAGAGTATTGCTAACGTATTTACCTGTTTTCTTTTATTCAACTTTGTGCTCTTTTTCTGTCAATTTAAAATTGGCCAAATTTTATTTTATTTGACTCTATATGTTCACTGATCAAATATGTGCAAATTCTATCGTATACGTGCGCATGTACGCTTAAGTAAGCAAAGTTAACCTCATTTTGCTTTTCTTGTTGTTAACACTAAACTGATCATATTACATGATTGTAGGATCATATAAAATGATAATGAATCATGTTGTAATTCTATGGAAAGTTGAAGATATAAGTTGTCAGTATGATTAATTGAAAGTTGGAACTGAACTGACGAGAAGGAATCTTAATATAAGAAATTGAATTGCTTATAGTTGTTGTAAAAGTCTTTTGACCTCTAAATCTATTGAAATTCTCTCAATCAAGGGTATGAATATTATTTGAGAATACAAAATTAAGTGTATTTATGATTTTTTTTAACACTAAACTGATTAATTATAGGATCACGTGAAATGTTAATGACTCATAGTGGCTACTTTGTCGGAAGATAAAGATATACATTAATTATTAGAGTAATTAACTAAAAAATTCAATGGGTGAGAAAAAATCTCAATGCATGCATGGCGTAGGAAATTGAATTGCATGCATTCGAATGTTGCAAAGGTCCTCTCATCCAAGCATTTCTCCTAAAATGAGGGCCAAGGCATTCTATGGGCACACATAAGCTGTTTTCTTCTTAGGGTTATACTCCTCTCATATTTTTTGTACTCAAGAACCTCTCAAAATCATTTGTGTTCGAGAATAAAGCTTGAAGCTAGACAAAGTGAAAATCGTACATAAAAGTTGCGTAATGAGAAAACCACTTGGTTTTTTTTTTTTTCTATCCCATTTTAAATTTTTAAGGAAAAAAAATAGTTAATCTATATACAATATGATATGAGTTTATTTTATCCATATATAATTTAAAGTATCAAAATTAAATCACATGTGATTTACCCCATTGATACTTCGTCCACATTAAGTAATTTTCGATCAAAATAAAAAAAAATTAATTTTTGTATATTTTTATCACATAATCTTTCTTCTTATTCCATTAAAGTCACAGAATTAAAATTAGCAAGCAACATTACTATAGAAATACACATATATGTCGGTTATGTCACACATATCACATCAATTTAAAGACTGACGTCTATCTGAGTGACGTTGTAGATTAGAACAATCCATATCAAATTTTTAATTAATGTGTAAAATAAAAAATAACATTAGTTTTTAACATACAATCAACGTTTTTTTATTTAAAAAAAATTATATGTCAATTTTTTATAAAAAAAAATCAACGTCTTTTTGTCATTAAAAATGTCAATTTTTATTTAATACCAATATCTTTTGTCAACCACTAAAGATGTTAATTTTACATAAAACCAAGTCTTTAATGGACAAAAAAATGTTGGTTTTATATAAAAAATGGACTTCTTTTTTCTAAAAAAAACTGTTGTTAACTATATTTTTACAAAAACTTATTGCTAGTTACATTTTTATATAAGCCTGCTGCTATTTACGTGTTTACAGAAATAACTATCGAACCAAAATCTATAATCATCCAACATAATCTTAATTTCAACAACTTACAAATATTTTATTGGATTAACAACAAATTCAAAGCATTACAAAACTAATTAAAATCAAAACATGTCAAATTAACAACAAGTCTATAAATTATTCTATTGAATTGAGTAGGAGAAATCCCGATCATTAATCTCAAATTGTTGTCAATTTATTCTTGAGTGTAATGACTTTGATTTCCTTCAAAGTATTGCAAGTTTATACAAAACTAGCATGTTAAAATTAAATAGTTTCTTGCATATACATTAAACACATAATCAAGTATAAGCATTTAAACTAAAAATTAAATAGTTATCTATATATACAATAACCACATAATCAAGTATATGCATTTAAACTAAAAATTCAATAGTTGCCTACATATATAATTAAATATGTTATCAAATATAAATATCTAAGTTAAAAATTATATAGCTAGTTGCCTACATATATAATAAACATATAATATACTAAGTATAAGTATCTAAACTAAAAATTATATAGTTGCCTATACCATGATCATCTCACATGTAGAATCTTCAACCCAGATCCCTTTACCATGATTATCTCGCTTGTAGGACTCTTCCAAGTTGCCTTTATCATTTACCTGAAGTAGTCCTAAAGAGAAGGAGGAGTCTCATCAATATCATTACTTATGTGCTTTCTATCATCATCACCAACAATATATCTTTTCCCTTGAAGAATTACAGGTCACTTCTTATCAATCGGATTTGTAATATAAAAAAATTGTTTTGATTGGAATACCATTATGAATGGTTCCCTATTATGACCCTTTCTATTAAGATGCACCAACTAACTCATTGACTTAGATGTCATTATTATTTTTAATCCATTCACATCAAAATACATGCACCCTAGAATTTAATGTTGTCAAGCTCCCATATGTCTTCAATGACCCCTTAATATGACAAATTTGCATATACATAATTTTTATCTTTGAAACTAGAAACATGCATTGACTGGGCCACCAAAGTAACCCCATTATTTTGCATAGTGCTCCTATCATCCTATCCCTTTGTGTAGAAAGAACACTCATTAATGTCATATCCATAATAAGATCAAATTTCCATGCAAGGCCTATGGACTAACCATCTTGTAGTCTTAGAAACATATTTGGTGTTTGTGCCAACTAAAAACAAACTCGATTCTAGAACCAAGTGATGAAAGAACAGTTGTATTCAGCTTGTACCTACTGTTTATTCTTTCCACAATTATGCTATCTTATAAAGGTCATATGCTCATCCAAATAAAGTTCTAATTCTTCATTATTATGCAAGACGTAAAGGCGTGCTTGCACCTACATTTCACGACTGATGCTCATAGCACAAGCCCCTAGTTTACCTTTACTTATGATTCTTCTCTCGTAAAGAGACTTGGAAACTCAAATAGCTTTTGGATTTTATAAATATTCACTGCAAAACTTAATAACCTCTTTATCTATGTAGCCTTCAACAATACATCCTTCAAGCTGATGTTGATTCTTCACACACCCTTTTAGGATTTTCGTATATTGCTCAAATAGGTACATCTATCTTAAATAAGTCGATTCACAAAGTTTTATCTCTTTTACCAAATGAACAACTGGATGCACCATGATATCAAAAAGGAAGGTGAAAAATACATCTCAAGTTGACACAGCATAACAATAACTTCCTTTTGCAAGTCATCCAATTTCTTAAGGTTAACGACTTTGTTACATATTGCATTGAAGAAAAAACAAAATCTAGTAATGGCATATCTCATAAGTTTAGACAATATTGATCAGATAGCCATTAGTAATAATAATTGTATTAAAGCATGATAATCATGAGACTTCAAATTGACTAATTCCAAATCTTTCACTGAAATAAGGCTTCCAATATTTAAAGAATACCGCTACAGCACCTTAACACCATGTAGACATTTACAAAAACTTGTTTTCTCCTTTCTAGACATATTATAACAAGTTGGAGGCAAATATGCACATTGAACCTTCTTTTCTAGTGCTAATTACTTTTGTATTGCCATTTTAACCAAGTCTATTTTTGCTTTGACTTCATCCTTGGTCTTACTTGACATGTTCAAAAGTGTTCCAATAAGACTATAATAGATATTTTTCTCCAATCACATCAAGATTATGTCTCACAAACAAGATTTACTAATATCAAAGAATATGAACCTATTTTTTCATGAAGTTTTATCACTAACAGGTGCATAGAGTTTGTGAAAAATGACATCAATATTTTTCACTTATTCATAAACCTAATCCCCAATTTTTCCCTCATATGGTGACTCATTGAAAGCCTTTCTTTGCCAATGATAATGGTGGGACTGGGAAAGAAATCTCTGATGACCAAGATGCACTATCTTCTTTCCATGTTTAAGTTGACAAGAAGATGTGTTATTCTCACCAATAAGGCATGCTTTATGTCCTTTGACACTATATCTAGACAAGTTTCCATAAGATAAGAAGTCATTTATTGTACAAAAGAGTAAGGCTTGCAACTGAAAAGACTCTTAACATTATGCTTCAAACACCAACATACCTTTATCCCACATTATCCTCAAGTCTTCAATAGGTGGTGCCAAAAAGACACCTATATCATTTCCTAGTTGTTTGGGGCCTAAAACCATCAATAACAACATTATACATTTCTACTTTATATATAAACAAGGAGATAGATTGTAAATCACTAACAAAAAGGGCCATGTGCTATGTATACTACTCAAATCACCATGAAGGTCCAAGATTAAGGTTTCTCGTTTCACTACCAAATTCAGGTAATAATGAATTAAATGTTTTCCATTAAGAAGAATTAGCTGTATGTCAAAGCTTGTCCTAAAAAATCATCTGATCTATATGCCATGTTAAGTTTTTAGCATTTTTTGCATTAGTAAACATGCGTTTAAACCTTGGTATTATTGGAAGATACCATAACACCTTAGCCGAGGCTCCTTTATTTTTCACGACATCATTTTTCTTCAATTTATAACTTGATGTCCAACATTTTGAACACTCATGTAAATTTTTGTACATTTTTGGATACAATATACAATCATTAGGGCAAGTATATATTTTCTTATACTTCATATCTATTGGGCACAAGATTTTCTTGGCCTCATAACTACAATCCAAAGTTCATTATCTTCTGAAAGCATATCTTTTAACACTTCAAGTAAGGCTATGAAACTCTTATCACTCCACCCATTCCTTGCTTTCAAGTTGAACAATCTCAATACAGTAAATAATTGTGTAAATTTAGTACAACCTAAATACAAAGGCTTTTCTGCATCATTTAACAAACTTTTAAGGATACATGACAGCTCAATAAAATTATCTTGAACAATATCATACACCATATCCTCTAATTAATCTTCCAAACCCACATAAATTTCATCATTTTGGTACCTTCCCTTATCTTAATAATTACTAGACATACTAAACAATTCACTTTTACCATGCCATATAAATTGTGTGTACCCTTTATCTATGCTATGAATATATAAATGATTTTTTATTTCCTTATCTTTCATTCTTTAAACACAACAACATCTTACATAAAGACACTTAATCAGCTCATTATTATTTGCAACATGTTGATTAACAACAAATCTAATAAACTTCTCAACCCCATTTGCATATTCTTCACTCAACCAATCAATAGACATCCATCTATGATCCATGACTATAATTTTGGATGAATTTAATTTGGAAAATCCTTGAATTATGAAAATATTTCAATTTGTTCTAAATTTCAACAAGTACACAAGTCAATCAATCATGGATGACCTTGAATTATTTCACCAAAAATATTTCAATGTATTCTCACAATCATAATCGACATTTTGAAGTGTGATTCATGATCATGATCACAGCCACAAAGCAATTGCCTGAAAAATTTTGAATTCAAATTCTTATCGCAATTTAAACTATCTTTTGCAATCATCATCACAAGCTTTTGAAAAGTGCCTGAGAGTTTTCACTTTAGACTAATCTGATCCAAAATTAAAAAATAACTAGGGCACATAATTAAACATAACCAACGTATAATTTATCCCATCCACATAGCATCAATCATTAATAAAATTAAGAAAGAAAAGCAACTAGTACCTAGAAATAAAGAGAGAATAAGATGAAAAAAAATAGTTCAAACCAATGAAAGAGGGAGAAGGAGAATGATAGTGAGCTAGACTTTTGTGGTCCGTAAGAGAATGAGAGGTACAATGGCTTCGAATTGCCGGAGTTAGAAGAGGAGAAAGCTAAGATTTTGGACCAGTAAGAGAGTGAGAGTGACAGTCAGTTTTGTGAAAAATTTTTATAAACAACAAACTTTTGACGTTGTTTTTTTAATAAAAACCAACATCTTAATTTTCATTTACACATTATAATTCCTACTACTCCGTCTAATTTATTTTGAATTATTTTTATGTATTTTATTTTTTAAATAATATATTATAATTTTCACCAGTAAATTGCTCGAATGCTAATTATTTTTTCAATTATTTTATCCATTAAATAATGCTTAAATTCTTAAATTATTTTATCCAATTTAATAATATTTAAAATTTTAAATTATTTTATAATCTTAGTAAAATTGAATTATTTGATTTGGAATAGAAAAACATTAATGATTAAAGAATCTAATTCATAAATAAAATTAGACAAAATAATTTGAGTAAGGCTTGTACAAAAAATTAAATATTTTAAAATATACAGAGACTTTAGATGTTGATTTTGGTTAAAATACGTATGTCGTTTCTCTTAACATGTGTTTTTGTTTTTTAAAAAAAAAGGCATCCCTAATATTACATCTAATTAAAATGTACAGAGACTTTAGATGACTATTTTTATTAAAAAAAATCGACGTTATTTCTCTTAACCTATCTTTTTTGAAAAAACAAATATATAATATTACATATAATAATTTTTATTTTAAACATTGATTAATGTGTTGAAAGGGACATGTAAGGCATTAAAGATGTCAATTTTGAATAAAAAGCTAACATCATTTCTATCAACAAGACTTTTTCAAAAAAAAAAAAACAAACAAACATCTAATACTTTATAAAACATTCAAAACATTACATAGTTACAATTATTCAACAAAATGGAGAAGAAGAAAGTTAGCCCATTAATCTCGAATGTAGTTAATTTCTGCTTGAGTGTAAAGACTAATATTTCCTCCAAAGAATTATAACCTTACACAAAACTAACATTAATTTGAGTTATGTACTCATAACAATACACCATCACCTACACTGTCACAAGTCATTTATAAATTAAAACTTAAATCATAACAACTAGTAAATATGTTCCTCTACTATTAGTGCAATAGTCATAGAGCAAGGACACAATAGTTTACACAAAAAAGGCTTAAAACAAATAAAAATTTCATAAGATTCAAATCAAACTATTAGATCTTAAGAGTAAAATATTTTATTACCTTTTGTATGGTCTTCCTTCATTAGAGTGATTATGTCACTTATATACCTCATTATAAAGTATCCACACTCCACATTTCTTTTTTGACAACAACACTACAACAAATCAAATATATACTCAAATAACCATTTCAATTCTTGAAATCACTTTGATTATTATAAAAGGTATTCAAAATGATTAAAAAAAACTTACTTTAATGCTTATCCATTTTATGTTAGGTTTTTGCCTAAAGACGCCAAAGTAAAAAATGAATCTTAAGAGATCTTTTTAATCAAATTTATGTAAGAAACCAGTATATTCAATTAAGTTCTTGATATCCTTGTGCTGTGGATGTCCTAAGGGATCAAACCAATACATCACATTTCTATTCACATAAATTGCACAAGATATCTAATGACACCTATAATAATAAAATATCAAATAAGTAATATAATAATTAGATATTTATCTATTGTAACAATTAGATACTTACTCCTTGATAAATGATGCAAAAATACATTGCTTCTTTTTTTTGACTCTTGAGATGTATTATGTTCTCTCATTAATGGTGGAGCCTACCAATGCAATTAATTATGGATATAAGAACCCATAGACATCCAGTCCCTTGATCTTACAATCATAATGTAGAAGCCTTTATAAGGAAATAAAGAAAATGGTTAACAAAGCACTTTCAACTATAAAATATAAATAAAATTACGAATTTAATGTTAAAGATAAACTCATATTTCAAAAAGTTGGATGTATTTATCTCTTTCATAACTATGTCTTCCTTGGTTACAAAAATCTCACATTTATTACTCATGACCTTAGCATCCATATAAATTTGGATGAAATCATCATTGGCCATCTTCTTGGCCATAATAAATAACCTTTTCCTTAGATCCACAGTAAATATCTCTTGGGGCTGAGTTAGTTTAGTCATTGATTCCTTTATCTACTTATTCTTAACCTTCCTGACTTCCTCCCCTTCTACTCACTCATTTCTTAGTGAGATGCCTAATTAACATGCATAAAATTATAAAATTTAGATATTAGAAATATAATAAAATTGGATCTTTCAAAAAAATTACTTATTAAAAAGAAAATTATACCTTCGTAGCCAAAGTGATTAGACTCTTTGGCTATACAATGTAAGTCCCAATCACTTAACCCATTATCCCTAGTTCATCTATTGGCATTGGTAGTTTTACAGTCTGATCTAGTGGGGTGTCAATAATAGCTTTTGCTTGACGGCCTAACAGTTCCTGGCAATGAAGGGTGTAACTATGCAAAATCCTTCTATACACCAATTTATAGTCCTCAAGCGCTAGAACTAGCTAGCATTGGCTCCTTCATATTGATAAAAAAATCAAATTAAAAAATTTATAGCATTATTTTCACAAAAAATTGGAAACTACTTCCATAATAAAGGAAGTTTAAGCTTTTAGTGATAGTCATTTACCTTTGGCAACTCTGTGAATGGCTTGGGGTCTCTCAGGCAATTAACTTTCTTCTTATTAGGCAAGGGAAAAGAGTGCATCTCTACTTTATCATCTATAGGCCTCAAGTCAATAAGTGGTTGCATGCCCATCTTTTAAAGGTAGATCACTATCTTCCAATAAAGATTTCTTCCATCTCAACCTAGGTCTCCTCTCATATTTTCTGTGTCACTCAAGCAATAATCTTTATAGTAAGATCCTCCATAGAAAGTGATGATCCTTGGTAATGCTTTGACGATCCTACAAAATAAGCTTTAAGACCCATTCCTCATCTAACCCCCTAACATAGTCAGAATGCTCTTAAGTTCCTAACACAGCTGTCAACATGTCCATCCTTTCAGATGGAGTAAACTCTCCTTGGGTCAATTATTGCATGAAAGAATCCTATGACATATAATTAAAAATATTTATAAACACTTAATGCTTATAATTACTTAAGCTATTAACACTTTTAAATTACTTACATTTTTTTCATCAACTATCTAGCTCTCTTTAGTTGTATATTCACCCTTTGTATTGACCTTCACTCTCTTCTATAATTCATGTCAAGATATGGAAATTACTTATAAATTAGACTAATTAGAAGCTTGTTATTTTGTAAGCTTTTCTTTCACCAAAGCTTGCTTTAACTTCATATATCCTTCACGAAATAGCCTCTGAACTTATTTTTTACTTGTCTCTCCCTATTGACTGCACTCATACCCTATTGACAAAGAAAATAGTTAATAAAATGATTAAATTACCCACAATAGTTGGAAAAATATAAGATAAGATGACCAAATTTACCTAAAAAGCCTTAGATTGGTGATGCTCCATAAAAAAATCCTACAATTGTTGACCAAAGAACTTATGTTTCTTAAGGGGGTTTTCATCACCCATCTTCATGACGATGATGTAATCCTTTGTCTACCCATTCTTGAAGTCCTTCCTCCACTCCACTCCCCGATAAGCTTTAAGATTTCTTGTCTTATCCTCGCATTAACATCGAAGGTGGTTTACAAGACAACACACACATAAATTATACTTATATACAATTATTCTAAGAAGATAGTTATATATATAGATATATATATCTTAAACACAAATTGGAAATAAGCAATATATACTAAGAGATCCTGACAAATATTCTCTTTGATGTCCTTTAGTACTTTTTTCCAATGCTTAATATTGATTAGCACTCTAGTGTGTGCCAACATTCTAATGTAACTCTTATATTTGGATGACCCAGCTCCTATCGCACTACCCTTAGCATTGAACTCAACTTTCACCTTCTCTCATCTATTAAACATCACGATCATCTCCTTTACAAATGTTGCATCCCTCATACTCTTCTCATTATCTGAGAAAGATCTATATGTATATTTAAAAGGAAAAAAAGAAAAAGAAGTTAATCTCACAAAATAATAATTCAGGGAATATGTCATTATCTAATAATAATTTGCAATTGAATTATAAAAGTGTATAACAAGGAAGGTTTGTTCAAAATAAAACTACTAATTCAGGGGTGAAATAAATTGAATATGCAATACATATATATAACCACAGAATATAATGAACATGATAAATCAATATAATAGTGCTTTCAAGAACCAAGAAGGTTTGTTCAAAGTAAAATTGCTAATTACTATCCACTTTGATCAAGTGGTGCAATTTTATATCGTCACATACAATTATAAATAATTTCACCAATAAACTATTATATTTGATGATCAAAACCATACTATAGCAATATTACTAAATTTGTCATGTTATGATGGTGACATGAAGGCTATCTATCCAAATTCATGTCATAAGAATATATCGCAGAAGCATAAACAAAATAACCAAAGGCAAATAATGGGTGTAACTGGTAGCTAGTGGACTTTCAACCTTTTTTTTCTTTTTTCTAGTAGTTAGTCAAAAACAAGGCATGACCAATAAACCATAACCAAAAACTACCTTATACCAATCAAGAATCACAACCAAAAACTAAACCCTAATTGAATTCATATTCGATAAGCAAACTAAGAAACAAAAGGAAAAAAACCTAAACCCTAAAATATAAACCATTAACAAAGTACAAAGCTAAAAAAATATAAAAAAATAATACAACTTAGAAATAAAGAAAAGAATACATTGCAATAAGAATGAAGTTCCCTATAGTGATAGACTTGAAATACGAAGGTCAAAGAAAGCAAAGACAATAGAGAGAAATGCAACGAAGGCTTGAGAATAATTTTGCATAAATGTTTTAGACAGAGGAAAATAAATGAGAGTAAATGGAAGGACTAACATGTACATAAAGAAGCCTAGATTTTAGACGTCGGTTAATAAGTAAGAACTGACTTCTATTCTCATGTAGCTATATCGATTTTCATAACAAACTAACCTATAAACTTTAAGAAATCATTTTTTATGAAATTGATGTATTAATTTTGAATATATTTACAAAAAAAAAACACCACCATCATGTCACAACCCAAAAACCCTACTCATAACTGACGTGAATATCATTCCCTATTTGAATATTCGCTAGCCTTTACTATACATTTCTATTATAGACATCTTAGTATTTTCTCAGTGATAATCAACTGATTAACTAGAATATAGCGAACTCAAGAAAGACAAGGAAGCTCATAGAAAATATTTACATATATGATATAATTTATATTGGCATCGCCCAATAGGCCAATATCAATATTGCCAGTTTATACCAAATTCTTACAAATTATTCAGAAACATAATAATCTCAACCTTCCCTAAAAACCTAGGAACCATTTTCAAATAAGGCATTGAGTTATTTCTATTTTACCCCCTAGAAAACAAACTATTGTCATTTTCCCCCCTCAAGTTTAACAAAATATCAAAATACCCCCTA
>JANHAO010007450.1:0-20168 GCA_026873985.1 Saraca asoca
AAAATTATTTATTATATAAAAAATATTAAATATTATTTATTCGACTAATTAAAAATATTATTTATTATATAAAAAAATAAAATTTCAACGGAATATTCCAACGGACAAAGCTGTTGGAATTTTTTTCGGACAAAATAATTCCAACGGATATTGTCCGTTGAAATTGCCGTTCGAATCAACACGTGAGATTTATCCCCAATTGTTATTCCAACGGATTTAATCCGTTGGAATTTCCGTTGCAATATTTCTCCGTTGGAATTGACCGTTGGAATTTCCGTGAGAATTCCCAATTCCAACAATAGGTTTTCTAACGGAACGAAATCCGTTGGAATTTCCGTTGGAGTGCCAAATTCCAACGGATTTAGCTATAATTCAAACGGATTTTTTCCGTTGGAATATCGACATTTTCTTGTAGTGCCAAAAGCAAGAACTTTTCCTCGGGAACCATAGCTTGGTCCCCTACAAAAAGCAATCAAGAATGAAAGCTTTTTTTATTTTGCAAAAGAACAAAGAGGACAAGGATCAACTATAAGATGTTGATTGCATAGTATGTAAAAAGATTTAATTTCTCATTAAGCAACATATGAAATCATACCCGCTTTGCAAACCAAAAAATAAAAATTGTATTGGTTGCTAAAGACAAATTCTCAACACAAATATTACAACTATAATAACATAAAAAAAGGTTATCAAAACTTGAGCAAAGGAGAAAACTTCTGCCATTAAGCATTTATTATTCTTTGTTTTTCAAAACCATATAGTAATAACTATGTTATATCTTTAAAGGGAAGACTGAAGGAAGTATACAATTTTTCATAAAAACCTTGAACGACAATTTGCTTGCGAGATCGAAGGAAAATTACCAACAAATTTTACTCGATCACCTGCAAATTATGTATGCATTATTTCGAAGCTTGCCAAGTGCTACCTTACATAGGCAGTAAACTTGACGATAGTAGACACTAGTTTTGTGCACAATACAACATACCTGTTCTAAGAGTTGTGTCTTTTAATGATGCAGTAGATGTCTCCTGCTTCAACATATACTGATAAGTTAATTTAGAGCTGCCTAAAACATTAGCATCAACATGAGAAATTGGTTTCTTATGCTGACCCTAGGCAATTTGCTTTGGAAATACAGATGTTCTTTCAAGCCTTGGACTTTCTTTAGCAAAATCATCATCTTTGGGTGGGGTTCCCAGGAATATTAGGTTGCAGAGTTAATTTGAAAATCATTGCATGCATGCATACGTCACATATATTGCATCCGCCTTGCATTTGTAAGCAGAAGGAAGTAAACAACATGAGAAAAAAAAGATTTGAAGATAGAATGCAGAACAATGTCATATAATGCTTAGAAGTTAGACCTGTAAGGTAGATATCTAAAAGTGTAAGATCATTCTAAGACATACACCAGGCAGTGAAAGAGAATCCACAATTAGTATCCTGGCATCAAAATGCTTAGCGAGTGCCTTAGACAATGTTTCCAGATAGATTTCTGAACCTGCACAAGTTTAACACAGAATAAAATCACTTCTCCACAACTGCAGGTGGGGAACAAAGAAAGGTTAAAAAAGCAACGGCGTAACCTTCTGGGCCAGACAACAATATTCGTGGGCACACCGAAGGGAGACCTGAAGCATACTTTGTACAACCATTATTAGACTTCAAATGAATGCATGTTGATGCAATCGTCACATTTTTTGTTATCTCACTGTAACAATGCAAGACATCATAGTCAGAATGGCAATAAATTTCCTTTGCCAATGTGCACTCGACGGCAGCAACATCTAGAACTTCAATCCAGAGATGAAGCATACATCTTGTTACAAACAAACTAATGGCACGAAGCTAAAAGATAGAATACGTTAGTAAATCATAAAAAACAGAGAATAATCGTTAGCACCTTAGAAAATATGGGAAAGTTTCAAATGAGACACCAATATCATCAGGATTGAGAACTCCTTGTTGTAAACTGTCCTTAAATGCTTGCCGCTGGGTTGATGCTAAGATTGTCGGTACATCAACATCTTTATGAAGTTCTCTTAACCTGTAAGTAGTCCCAATCACCTTCCCAACATCTGCATCCTTATGAGCATCCATTTGCAGCAGTGGCCTTAACTTTTAGTAGTCCCTTATATTTAGATACTTAGCCAACGAAATCAGAACATTTTTATATCCAACATAATTGTAAAGTAAAGTGACAAATTTGTCACGTTTAGTACTATACATCTATTATATATTTATATAAAAATAACATTTTAAGTAAGATTATTATTTTTATAACAGAATGAATCATAATTATTAAATATTATAAATTAATAATTAATATTTAATATATAAAGATATAAATTTTCTTAAAATAATTATTGTTATGGGTGAAATCCGAAACATCCTTAATGAACTGGCAAATGGCCCAAGTACTGTAAAGTCTCAGCTCGATGCTCAGAACACTAAGTTCTAACTTGCATCGCTAGCGACCTCCTTCACGTGAGCTCACTCTAACGAGAACAAGCTCGACCTCGCTACCTCGGAGACAGCGGCTCCGCTAAGCTGAAGGATCTGGCTCGCGATGTGCGACCATCAACCCGGGAGCTTGTTAAGCAGGGGACAAGCACTTGTCATGCCTAGTAGACATATAGGGCCCATTTGCAAAAGGCAATCTACAGAAGCTGGTCTGCAGGATTTTGTCAGTCCATTCTATCTTGTACAATAAATGTTTGATGTAATAGTTTTATTGCATGTAAAATTATGATTGTAATCTCCTCTCCTCTATAAATAGAAGAAAGAAAATGTATGTTAAGGGGACGGAGAAAGCCACCATACTGAAACTCTGTAAAAATACTTCCAAACCAATACACTACTATAGACGTAGGGTCCGGTTCTATCCAGATTTGACTGAACCACGTTAAAAGCTCTGTGTTCTTGGCTGTCTTTCCCCTTCTCCTTGCCTTCTGTATTCATTTACTGCATTTACCAGATTATAGTTTGAGATCCGAAAAGAATCCTCCATTGAGTGGAGTTTGGCCCAAAACCAAAATCTACCATCAACATTTTGGCATGCCCAATGGCACTCATCTGTTCTCTAGTTTGTTTTTTTGTTGCAATGGCTAAGAGAAGAGCCACCAGAGCTTCAAACGCATTGCTTAATCCTCCAGAAGGTCATGTGTCTATGATAGACTCTTCCACTGCTCCTGTCATCAGCGCTACCACTAGCTTGCCCCCGCCAGTTCTATTCAACTTGTTGCCTTTGCCAATGATGCT
This sequence comes from Saraca asoca, assembly GCA_026873985.1. NCBI lineage: Eukaryota > Viridiplantae > Streptophyta > Magnoliopsida > Fabales > Fabaceae > Saraca > Saraca asoca. Next base: position 3,265 of record JANHAO010007450.1, read on the forward strand.
GGTGGAGTGCAGATTTGGCTCTAACGCCAGGAAAGGCTAAAAAATATGATAGGAGAGCTGACTAGAGCAGTCACGATGTTAGTGCAAGGTGTACAAAGGCAAGCGGAGATCGCAACACCTGTGAACGTTCACCAGCAGCAGCAAGTTGGATATTTGGGCAATGTCAATCAGGAAAATTCTCTAGCTTACTATTCACAAGAGCAAATTCCAGGTCGCGGCTCTCGCGACCATGAGGACCAAAGAATCCAACAATCTTCCAGCTAATAATCTGGGGCACGAGACTTATTAGTTGAAGAGTTGTTCCAAAGAATGATTCAACTGGAAGAACGCCTTCAAGCTCTGAATGACCAAGCTTGCTACGAAGAAAGATCGCCATTCTCTGAGGAAATCGAAGCTCTGGCCCTTCCTTTCAAGCTCAAGGTCCCCACAATTCTGTTGTACAATGGGGACTCTGATCCATACAATCATCTGGACGCGATCAATGTTCAGATGGACTTGTAAACAGCTGATCCTCTGGTTAAATGTCAAGTTTTTCCGACTATGCTAGGAAGTATACCTTGAGCCTGGCTTAGGAGCATCCCAGCTCACTCAATTTGCAATTGGGAAGATTGCCAATAGAAGTTTACCAACCAATACCAAGCATTGAAGAGACAGCTCGTGCCTCCCTATCATCTCGCCATGATCTTTCAATGTAAGTACGAGTCGCTAAAGGACTATATCGCCAGATTTAGGCTAGAAGCCAATTCAATGAAGAATCCATTTGAAGAAACCATGTTGGTGACGATTTCCGTGGGGCTCTGCAAAGATGGAAAGCTATACAAAAACTTGTACAAGTCCCCGATCAAGGACCTTATCGAGTTTTATGAGCGAGCTGCTAAGCAGGTCAAGTGGGAAGAGATTTTTGGCTTGGGAAAGTCTGACGGAAAGGATGAGAAAGATGGCTTCTCACACAACAAGAAGAAGGGCAATGTGGACCAAGGTGACCACTCTACTGAGTGAGCTACGAAGAAGTCCAAAAGGCCTAGAGGTGAGCGACTTAAACATTCAGATCGCCATGAGTAATACAACATCCTATCAGATTCTAAGGATAGGATTTGTATGACGAAAAGGGATAGAGAAGACTTTGGGAGACTAACTTCCATACGGTTCCTTTACAGGCAGAGAAACAAGCAAGAGTTCTGTGCCTATCACAACGAGGTCGAACATGGGACCTCAAATTGTTAAGAGCTTAGGGACGCAATTGAAGACCTTATTGGAAGAGGCTGTCTAAAGGAATATGTTGTATGACCTACAGGGCAGTGATCTCAGCATCTCTAACGAGATGCCGACCAAGGGCCTTGGGGGCTCGGTCAAAATTATACACTGACAATATATATTACAAATCAAGGGTTAATGTAAATACTTTTCTTTGTCCCTGTTGAAAGCTGTTTGCCATTTGGCTTGGTGTTATTATCTTCATCTCTCTTTGATCTACTTCTTGCTATTAAATGTTCGTAATCCCCGTAGCTTGCATATGGTTAACTCTTTCAAATCTCTCGAGTGACTTTGTGCCAACAGTGGCTTCTGGTTTGGCTGAGGCCATCCGGAGCTTATTCCGGAGATGAATTGATGAAGTTGCGAAACCAAGAGCTGAGGCCCCCTAGAGTTCATTTTGCAGATAAATTGACGAAGTTGCCAGCCTTTGAGCTGAGGCCCCCCGGAGCTCATTCAGAAGATCAATTGATAAAATTGCCAGCTTTCGAGCTGAGGCACTGGGGCTCATCCTAAAACAATTGCCAGCCTAGCTGTGTACTCATTGAGGTGCCAGGGCTCATCCTGGAATAATTGTCAGTGTAGTTACGTGTTCGTTGAGGCACCGGGGCTCATCTCAAAATAATTATCAGCGTAGTTGCGTGCTCGTTGAGGCGCCGAGGCTTATCTTGGAGTAATTGCTAGTGTTGTTGTGGGCTCGCTGAGGCATGAAGACGCTAAAAATAAACTCACAATTCTAATTGAGTTGCGGGCTCACTGAAGTGTAGAGACGCTAAAAATAAACCCATATTGCCAATATAGCTATGTGCTCACTGAGGCACAGAGGTGCTCTTAAACACTCATTGTCAACATAGCTGTATGCTCACTGAAGTGCAAGAATTGACCTGATTATTTGCCTAAGGCAATGAAATCATTGTGATTCATAGCTCTCATGCGACCTGATGTTTACAACTCTCATGTGACCCACTGTTCATAGTTTTCATGCGATTTTCTGCTAGTTACAGTTCTCATTCGATTTGCTCATATTATATATACGAGATGTTTCACTCATGCTTATTACTTATAAGGGAATTTGGCCAATTGGCTATTTGAGCATTTTATCACAAACCACAAGAGTTTGCGTTATTGTCTATGGGGATGCAGAAAATTAAGAACAACACATAGAAATTGCAAAAGAAGATTTTATTCATTAAAAAGCCTTAACGAGGTAAAATTACATTAAAAAACTCAGAATACAAATCAGAAAGAGTCAAAGTATGAGCCAGCAAGAAGGATGCAGAGAATAAAAGCCCTAATGGGGAAGACTCCCACCAACTGGAGAAGGAACGAGCATAACTATTCCTCAATCTTCTCGGCCAACGACTCCTTTCCTGATTCACAAAGAGAGCAACTCAAGAAATGGCAGGAGCCTGGCCAGTGGGGCAGAATCCCACGACAAAGCCGTAAGGACATAATCTAAGATCCGTATGAGATTTCTCCACGTTACCGAAGAAGCTGTGTCTTCTGAGCTTCTTATGTAGTAGGCCATACACACCACGACAGAAAGATGGAATGCCGGAAGTAAGGGAAGCTTATCTAGGATACTCATGGTTTGCTCAACAAAGAAGCAAAAGGAACCTCTCCTGCCTTAAATAGAGCCAAGCTTGGTCTCACTGAAGGATCCGGATGAATCTTCCAACACCTTCATTTATTGCCTTGAAAAAGAACGAGGTTGACTCACCAATAATCATGAGGCACGTATTGCAGGAAGTATAGCCTAGAATAGATGAAACGACAAATTTGATAAAGACTTTGACTGAACGAAATTCTATGAATGAACAACCCCTAGCAAATTTCAACTCTCAGCCCGCAAAGCGAGCTGAAAGTTGGGGGGCTGATGTCATGGGTGAAATTCGGAACATCTTTAATGGGTTGGCAAATGGCCCAAGTGCTGAAAAGTCTTAGCTCGATGCTCAGAACGCTAAGTTCCAGCTCGCGTCACTAGTGACCTCCTCCACGCGAGCTCGTTTGAACAAGAATGAGTTCGTCCTCACTACCTCAGAGACAGCGGCTCCCCCAGGCTGAAGGATCTAGCTTGCGATGTGCGACCATCAACCTGGGAGCTCGTTAAGCAGGGGACAAGCACTTGTCATGCCCAGCAGACATATGGGGCCCATTTGTAGAAAGCAATCTGTAGAAGCTGATTTACAAGATTTAGTCAGTCTATTCTGTTTTATACAATAAATGTTCGATGTAATAGTTCTACTACATGTAAAATTATGATTGTAACCTCCTTTCCTCTATAAATAGAAGAAAGAAAATGTACATTAGGGGGACGGAGAAAGCCACCATGCTGAAACTCTATAAAAATACTTTCAGACTAATACATTATCATGCACTTAGGGTCTGATTCTGTCCGGATTTAGTCGAACCACATGAAAAGCTCTGTATTCTTGGTTGCCTTTCCTCTTCTCTTTGCCTTCTGTATTCATTTATCACATTTATAATCAGATTAAGAACTGAAAAGAATCCTCCGTTGATTAGAGTTTGGGTTAGAACTAAAATTTTAACAATTATATAATTTTTAATTATATTTTAATTTTAATTTTTAATATAAATTTTGATAGTCATGCAACATTAAACCAGATGTACAATAGGATAAAGAATACAGTTTGAGAGTACACTCAAAAGTCAAATTAGTTATGGATGAAAGTTGAAGACTAAAGTCCAACGCTAAAACAATAGCATTGGTTAAGGAAGATCGAATATATCTGAGCCGAGCCGAGCCGAGCCGAGCCGATATAAGCCGGCTTCACCGTCAGGTCATTCCCTCCTCAGTTCACACGGATACAGAGACCCGACGGGATGGATGACGAGAAGTCATTATTGGAGCGAGTTTTCGGTGAATCGTCGGACAGCGGAGACGATGACTCAACCCATGAAGATGCTAGATCTGAAAATCTGACCTGGGAACGAATCGACCAGATCAAAGGCCTGTGGTTGTTCAGACAATTTCTGTCTTCTGGAAAACAAGCTTCTTTGCTCTCCGCAATTCAAAACGGTTCCTTTTCCTTTCCTACTACCCGATTTACACTCCCCATCAGAATCATGCTGAAATCTAACACCATATGTTGCGCAATTTGTGGTTGCAGAAAGGTGGTTCACCGAACTTTCAAACAATCAGGTAAATCAAAACTTGAATTTTAAACTCATAAACCCTGCACCCTATTATTAGCCAGGTTCCGCAAGTTAAAAGTTTCTATTTTTACCTACATGGGTTCACTGGGTAAGACGTAAGGCGTTGAGATTTTTAATTTTTTATTGGCTGCAATCTGGGAGAGTAGGATCTATCGCATTGTTAAATATAGAACATATGGCGATTTATTATGGTTTAGCAGCCATGAATACAGTGGGCTGTTGGCTTGAGTGATATGAAATTAAACTCTGGTCAGGAGCTAATTCTTCAAGCAGTTGAAGCAATATTGTCCCCGTCTCCTTGAAAATGTCCTTCAAATTTGCCATTTCATCTTTCTAATCGAATGTTGGTGCATGTTTCACTTAGTATCATAAGTGATGTAAAACATGTTACGATCTAGTGATCCTCAAAGGGGATATAATCTGCAATAAACCATCTGGCATCAGAACGATAATAAAGTTTCACAGTAATGGTGGTTAGGTTGCTGCCAGCTATGTTTATCATGCTTCAAGCTGTCTCTAATTAGACAGCCTGCTAATGTTTTACAATCTTCATTTCTTTCTTTGAACAGGCAATGAGATTTGGTGATCTTCCAGCATGGGCGACAGAATTATCTGATTCTATTCGTGAATTGTTAATACTAGATAGTGGTTTCGATCCAGTGGACTCAGATAGTTTTGAAGGGGTTGAGGAAACGAATGTGTTCCCATTAGATTTACTCTGGAGAGAGCCACTTTTTGATCAAATGATTGTAAACAAATACGAGCCAGGCGAGGTGCGATATGACTTATCTCAACTAGAACATGTTATTTGGATTCAGTTTCTTGTTTATATGAAAAGCATCAGCTTTATTTTGATGAATAAAGAAAAGATATTGTCTTAATAGGCCTTTCAAATTGGCTGCACTTTAAAAATTACTGATATTATTGATGCAGTAAAGTTTAATTGTGCTTAAAAAATTAACAACCCTGAGCATTCTATAGTACCTGTTTTTGCAAGAAATTGTAAAATTTATCTGTGTGAATCTGCTACTTAGACTCCTTCAACCTAACTTCCATGCATAATTTTTTAACTGATCTATCTCCTTCAGCTCTATGTATTTTGGTTTTGAAGAAGGTTTAAATGATTGCGTAGTTATTTGATGACAAAAAATTCGGTGAACATTTTTCTACTGCATATTTGTGCAGGGTATATGTGCACATGTTGATCTTTTGCGCTTTGAAGATGGCATCGCAATTGTGTCCTTAGAGTCATCATGTGTCATGCACTTTACTAGAACAGGAATTGAAGAGGATGGAAAATCAGGTTCAACTGCAACAAAGGTTCCTGTTTTACTTACGCCAGGATCACTGGTTTTGATGTCAGGGGAAGCTCGTTACCATTGGAAGCATGAGATTAATCGCAAACCAGGTTTTCAAATATATGAAGGAAAGGAGTTAAATCAAATGAGGCGAACCTCCATAACGCTGAGGAAACTTCACAAAACAGAGTAGGTTAGCTTTTATTTATTTTGAATTTTGGCTTAACAAATACGTTTAAAGGATTCAAGAAGGAGGCATAAATGCCTATAGTTTTATGGAATCTATTTAATTAATCGATATATGAACATTCATGAATGAGCATTCCTGACCTCTCAGGTCTGCTTCTTCTCTTTCATTCTTGATATGTAGCTGATATTATTGTTAGTGCAGCATCTGACTTCTAGAATTTTCTGTAGATCCAGTACATGTTAATGCTATTAACAACTTCAATAACAAACTCGGTACTTGTCACATTTGAAAAAATGACATTTCAAAATCATGGTTATTTAGAAGTAAAATAGTAGGAAGTGCTGCATCTTTTGAAGCCTGGTTATACGAATATTACTGTCCTTTTGATACGTTGAACAAAAGGAGAAAGGTATGGTTTAATGTGTGTTTGACAAAAAAAAAAAAAAAAAGAGCTAATTTCTAACTCATTAGCTCATTCAAATGATACTTTTTCATATTTTAAAAGTATTTACTGTACTAATATTTTGAGAAAAAAAAATATCTTTTAAGAAATTATTCTTAGTAGCATATAACTTATTACAATAAAACTTTTAATAATTTTTTTTTTAATTTATCTATCTTCATTTAGATAATTTGATTAATTAACAGTTCATGTAATTAATTAAAAACTTTTATTTTCAATGTTTTCTTTCTTATATTATACTTTTTTTTAAATATTTTTTTCTTTTTACAAAATCAAAGGAGACAAAAAAAATTTTACATATCATTGCATATTTGATATATGTTCATTAATTCAACATAAATAAATAAAAATAAGTAAATAAATAAATAAATGAATATATGATGTCATAAAATATAATTTATTAAATTTTATATAATTTTATTCTTATTTTAAATATCTTAATTACTTTAATATATTTTGACTTTAAAATAAGTATAAATTAATTTATATATATATACTATTTATTGATATTAATATGTCATTTTATACTATTTTATATTTATAAGTTAGTTCGACGGTTAATTTTATTAAACACTTCTAATATAATTAGTTAGTTTATCGGTTAACAACTAATTTATTAATTAGCTTATCAACTATCAGTTACTTGTTTCAAATCAACTCAATGTCTCTTAGTTGGTATTTGGTTTGTAGAATTATACATTTTTAACAATTTTAACATTTCCGAGAAATGTGATTCTTAGGAATATAATTTTCAAAAATGTTGCATTACAATGTTTTGTTTAATTAAAAAGATTATTAAAAAGGCTATAATACTATATTTTGATAAATTTATATATTTTTTAAAAAATATTATTAAATTATAAAAAATGTCATCATTGAAAATTAAATGGTCAATACTAAAAAATTGATAGGTTAATAGTAGTATACAGTGGTTAATAACGGTAAGATAGTGATTAATGGTGATAAGTGATAATTAATGTCGATAGATAATGGTGGATGGTTGATGACTAGGTGGGCGGTATGTAGTAGTGGACGGTGATCAATGACAATGAGTAATGATGAGCAATAGTTAACTCCAATGAGTGGTGGTCAATAATGATGGATGGTGGTAAGTAATAGTTAACTGTGGCAGGTAGTGGTTAACAACAAAGGGTAGTGATGAACAGTAGTCAAAAGTGATGGGTGGTGATTAACAACAATAAGTAGTGATAAGTGGTAATTAACAGTAGTGGGCAGTGATCAATAACGATGGGTGATAGTCAACAATGATAGATGATAGTAGATTGAGGTGATAAAATACTAATAAAATGATAAATAAAATAGTCTTTTTATATATTTAAAAAATTTTCATATCACTAGAATATAAAATACTTACCTTTATGATAATATTTTGTAAAAGTATTGGATTATAAACATTTTCTAGAATGTAAATATTCTCTAAATATTGTTTTTTTAATTTTAAATCAAATATAAAAATTTAATATTTCTATAAAATATTCCTAAAAATATAAAAAATAATCCGCAAATCCAAACGGCAACTTACTTAGAGAAATGCTAAGGCCTTAATATGAATAAAATAAGTTGGTCCTCTGGACCCATATCAGTAACACTTTAAAAAATTGTAGACAACCAAAAAGTCTTTCGCACGAATCAAATGGTCAAACGGCTCGGTGACCCGGTCCTTGGTCACAATAATTCTTCGAAAACGAATATAGTGATTATCAATCTAATTGTCATATAAATTGGCAATCATGTTTCTAATTAATCTTGAATGAACCTCGCAAGTCAATAGTTATATATTTGCTTTTTTTAAGTAATTAAATGTTTTTATTCTTAAAAGATATTAAATTTCTCAATTTTATTTTTTAAAGATAATTTTGTTTTCAATTTCATCATTTAATTGGATTACGATGTTGATCAGCTTGTTAAAGAGGTTGACATAGTGTCATAACATATTTACATTTTCTTAACAATTGTATTTTGACTAATAAAATTTGTTCTTTGGAGCATCTTGTATGAAAAATGCAGTAGGTAGAGGAATTTGAGCTAAATATTGACATTATGTGTATTTATTATAGTATATTTATATTTTTTCAATAATTGTATTTCATGGCGAAAAATGGTATGTCTTTATTTTATTTGAAGCAAAAGTCATGTTGAATCATTTAATCGAAGGCATTGATTAACTTCGACAGAATTACTTAGATTCGATAAAGTCAATTTGACATAATTAGTTTGGTGGAAATAATTCAATTATTCATATGGTTTGATTACTTTTTTTTCAACTAAAATTAGTATAATAATAGCAAACTCATTTTTACCTTAGAAAATTTTTAGGTTATAGGCAACCTCGTGCATGCAGTAATTAAACAACACTTTGAGTCATGTTATGAAATAGCTAGCGGCAACATAGTCATGATTTCTAGTTGTTTACTTTAACAAATTATATCATGTCCCAATCCACAGCACGTGACCGATGTAGAAGGTCACTATTAGGAAAGCCCCTACAAACCTGACAATGCATAATAACATGCTAAGACGCATGATCACATTAACCTAATCAAATATAAACATATCCATCTCTACCAAAAATCCGTTAGAATTTTCTCTATTTTTCAGATGCCCGAGGCACGAGGCCTACACAACAACCAAGGGCTACATGCCCTATACACAACCTATACAGTAATTCAACATCACAGCAACTCAGAAAACACAAGGCTATACCTACTAGGCTTCATCTAAACAAAACACACACACACACACACACACACACACATATACAACCACTAAACCAACTGTCAATATTACATCATTTATATACATTTGATCTCCGCAGGAAGTAATCTACTTGATCAGTGAATAGATCTAAAACCAAGATGGGGTGGAGGAATTGTAGGAGTATCTTTTGGCACTGAAAAACATTGAAAAAGAGCAACAAGTTTTATAGAAACTCAGTGAGTACATAATCTCATAAACACCAAAACCCTATTTATAAATTATGTTCGAAAGTATATAGCCGTGAAAATATGCTTATCCATTCAACAGCCATAGTTTCAAAATAAATTCGAAAACTATCATTCAACAAGAAAATTGAGTAATTGAAAACATAAGATTCAACAATATAATAATAAGTATTAAAATATGCTATCATGAAAATATGCTTATCATTACGTAATATGAAAGAAAATTAATAAAGATTTCTAAAAGTTATCAATACTTAATTAATTAAAATACTCAACTAGAATCCCAAAGGAAAATCCCCAAAGGTAACCACATCATACATTATAAACATCACCTCACCCAAAATCCATTGGACATGCCAGTCGAATATTCATATATTCGATCACCCACCCTTATTACGTCATTACAATAACTAGTCACAAGTGCACTTGAGGTTACCAATAAATTTTCAGTGGATCTAGGACCTCATCAATAATCTAAAAATATCACATAGCATAAAAATCTTTATCTAGGTAAGCAACATTTATCAAAACATATATAAACCTATTAAAACATTTTCATATTTATTCACCACGTCAAAAAATGATATCATCAATTCCAATAATATAAATCAAGATGCAAATGCATAATTTATCATGACAAATCATTTCATGTACACATACAACATATAAATATACTTTCGAAACCACTATTTTAGAAGAAAATCTCATTATTTAAAAGGATTCATAATATTCCATATAATAAAATTATTTCATATTTATAAATGAGATTATTAAGTGAGAAAGATTATTCACTCACCTCTAATAGCAAGATAATCTCAATTTTCTTTTTCTTGAATCAACTGATTCAATAATCTAACAACCGCACCTATCAGAACATTTTAGGATTAGTTTTCAACTAAAGTAACACATTCTAAATGCGTAAGAAATTTTCAAGTTAAAAGAGGAATTGTGTACTCACTATCCACAAATCTATCATGGTTATCAATTAAAATAGCACTCTTACTCTTATGCCAATGCTCAGGTAGTTTGTTGAACACATCTAAATTGTTACCAAATCTTCAACTGGCGATAAAGAAATCAACATTGGCCTATAGATATTGTTTTCGAATGAATTTTGGCAAAACCCATTCTAGAACAACCCAATCCAAGCCTAAGTATGAAATCCTTTGAAGACTGGTTTGTGGGATGCAAAAAGATTGTCTCCAAACAACCCAATCTGCCTCAAGTGGGCTCAGCCAGAATGCTTGGCTTGCACCTTGCAACACAACAGCAGCATGGCTTGCACAGGACAACATAACATAGCAGTAATTCTATTAGAAATAGAGTAGCTTCGGTTCAACAAAATAGCAATAGTTGGCATATGGAGAGCAGCTTAGATCCAACAGAGTGGCTAGCCCTACTACTCAGGCTGTGCAGGACAACATGGCACATTTCAACTTATATCCTTCTGGGTGTGTCCTAAATGCTCTAATCTCAACCCTCAGCCAACACCTCTCCTTTTATAAGTCAACTGGCCCATATTATTATTATTATTTTTCCACTTAGGCTAGTTCAACTAAAATCCAAAGTGATGGAATATGGTAGCAACTCTTGACCTATTGCTGTCTAACACTACTGCATAACTCACGTTTAGTCCACATCTCAACAACGTAGTAATGATCATTCAGAGCTCTAAGGAAAATGACCCATAAGTAGATGACTGGATTTAGCAGAACCGTTATAGGTCTGTAGTGAGAGGCATAAACTGGTTTGATGGTGGTTCAAATAAAGGTGGTACAGCTCGGTAGCAGAGGAGGGCATTACCCAGTTGATCTTGTGGGTACTCCCTGCTCTGGGATTTATTAGTACCGGTAGTGCAGCAGAAAAGATGATGTTCCTTCACTCACTCTAGTGTCAGATGGTCGCATAGGATAACAAACTAAACAACTTCACCAGTTGGACCCGAATAGCTTCCCTGCTTCATCTGTAGTTAATGACTTAGGCCATTGGCTGACTGTAGGTGGCTAGCCAAGCTGCAATGATGCAAGAGCTAAGTAGAGGCTGGTTAGGAAGGAAGTAGAAGTCGATTAGAAGTAATGGTTGTTACTGATCAATAATAGGATATCAGACTGCCAGTAGCAAGCTTGCAACAGATTGGGCAAAATCAATGGCAAGCAACAGCCACATAGAGTTGAACAGAAGCACATCCAGAAGAGGAGAAAAGAAAAATAAGGAAAAGGAAGAAGAAGCTGCATGACAACAGAAGTGCTGGAGATCGAGGAAGAAGAACGAAGGCAGAAAGAAAAAGAGCATCGGGGAAATTTCTGGAAAAATGCAAACAGGATGGGGGTAGCACTGGGACAAATAAATCATAGAGTGAAATGGAAAATTTTTCACTTTGACTATAATGCCTCAATAAATGAAAATAAGAAAAATAGAATAAAATATATTTTTTCCTATGGACCAAAGTGAAGATTTATAATTTCGTTGGGGTTAAAATGAAAATTTTCCTTTGTGCAGGAGGATTTCATTGCAGTTTTCGTTGGGTCAAAATGTAAATTTTCCATTTTGCCATATACTGTAAAACCTCTCAGCCGACTTTTCTTTCTCTTCTCTCACTATCTCTCCTAAAGCTTCCTTGCACTTCGACGTTCTTCTCCTTCTTCCATCAACATCTCTTCTTCTTCAGGGAACTCTGACAAGGATCGAGCTCTGTTTAGCATTCTCCGGTGCTAGTCATCTTCTTCCCTGCATGTGCTGGCTTAGCTCGGCACTTCTGCTTCATTTTTCAGATGCCAACCCAGTGAAGCCATCCTTCTCCTTGGTGTGCTTTTTGGTGAGTGCTTCCTTTTGGTCTGGCACTATCTAAGTGCTGCTGAGCTCTTCCTCCATCTTCGGCATCTCCTTCTACCGCTGCACAGTAGCATTTTCTTCCCTGTTTGATTGGTTTGATCAACGACTTGTTCCAACCCGTCGGTGACCTTCCAACTCTAGTGGAGCTCCTCACTGGCACTTTAAGGGCTGGTAAGTATTCCTAAATCATAAAATTTATTTTATAGTAACCCAATAGCTAGATTTCAAGATATCAAGTTGAAACCCTAATGTGAAATTGTTAAAGAAAGTTGGAGTTTTTGTGGTTACTTTGCTACAGAAATATTGCTATTGAAGTATTGAGCTCATCTACGTCTAAATTTTGAAGCTTCAGCCAATTTTTCCCAAGTAGGCATTTCTATGATAGATTTGAGAATTTTAGCTTAAGATAGTATAGATAAATATCAGTATAAAATAGATGGACTTCAGTAAAGGACCTTAAACTTGAGTCCAAGAATTAATTTTGATGCTGACTATATTTGAATAGGTTAAATAACTCTATTCTCCAAGCTAGCTGAATTAAGCTTTAAGGAGCGTTTGAGATGAGTGGACAATCTTCTTCACTTCAGGATCCCCTTTAGTAAATGTAGATTAATTTTATTATATAAAATATTATTAATCCTTTTTAATAATGAAATTTCCTTACATATATATTAAAGTAGTTTCGAAAGTATATTTTTGTATGTTGTTGGTATTTATGAAATGATTTACCGTGATAGAAATTATGCATTTTCATTCTGCCCTATATTGTTGGAATTGGAAATTCTATATTTTTCCATGTAATAAATGGTTATGACAATGCTTTGATATATTGATGTATGTCTGATAAACATTACTTACCCAAACAAGCATTTTTATGAGTTGTGAAATAAATATGTTGCTGTTTGAGATTTATGCTATCTGATTTATTAAATTGATTGATTTGAGATACTAGATCCATTGAAAAATTGGGTGGTAACCCTCAAATGCACTTGAGAACATGTAAATTTCTCAGGTAGGAATGGATAAGGATAGAAGTGTAAGGAGATGTATAGATTGTTCATGAGCATCCAACAGATGTGTCGTGTGGCTTATGACATTGATTACGTTATATTTTGGTGGTTACCTCTTGTAATTATTCATTGGGAATCCAGTTGTATGTTTTACTATATTAGGTTTTAATGAAAATTTTAAAAAGTTACTGGTTTTCACTCCTGTTTACTATTATATTGTTGAATATCATGTTTTCCATTTCCTAAATTTCTTGCTAAATTATAGTTTTTACATGAGTATTGAGATTGTGGTTGCAGAATGGGTAAGCACACCTACATAGCTATTTTTATATTTATATGTACTTTCGAGCATGGTTTTCAAATGGAATTTTTGGATGATTCATGGGATTATTTACTCACTGAGTTTCTACGAAACTCACTCATCTCTTTTCATGTTTTTCAGAGTCTCAGGATTCTCTTACCATCCCTCTACCTCACCCAGATATAGGATCTACTCCTTGAGTGAGTAGATCACTTCTGCGAAGTATACAGGTATACAAATGGTGGAGTTGATGGCAGTTGGTAGGAACACATTATACATGTGTGTGTTGTCTGGATACCCAATAGGACAGGGATTGTTTAGCATGGGCCATTGCCTTATTTTGTTATGTTATTATACTAGTTATTTTGGGTACATAGCCCCTTTTTGTGTATGTTAGCATTATGCTATATGTTCAAAAAATAGGGAAAATTCTATTGAATTTTCGATAGAATTGTCATGTAAATGTTTAAATATATATTTATAAAAATTGTGAATATTTAGTATAATTTGCATTATCAAACTTGTAGGAGAATTCTTACCAGTGACCTCCTATGCTAGTCATATTTTATAGGTTAGGGCATGACAAAGTTGATATTAGACCATGGTCTAAGGTTTAGGTACATGATAGAGGTCTCCAACTGCCAAATTGGAATAGGTATATTGAGTTTATGCTAGTGCGGTCGGGAGCACAATGCATAAATAAGGATATGCTGATATCCCCCACCATAAATGTATATTGATAATATCTGCATTTCCTTAAATTCTCAATTTTATAAGCGTGTATATTGATTCCTGTCTAAACCAATCTCCTTATTTCAATATGGGAAAATGCTGTGCAAAATGCGATTCCCAAGAAGATGCTAAACTGAAGAAGCATCTGGAGAAACACCTTAATAATCATCCTCTTCTTAGACTATCTCTTGGGGCTGGGGTAGGACTAGAGGTTGAGGCAGACCTACACGAAGAGAACTATAAATAGAAGGCTCTCGATTTGAATCAAGAGCTCCTTCTAATTAGGGACTTCAATTGGTCCTTCTTCATCGAAGGCTCCAGCATGGTTCATAGATTTTAAAATCTTGATAGTAGAATTCATGAATAAGATGACTCAACAAGAAACTCAGAGACAAAAAAGGAGGATGAAAACTCAGATGCCTCCATCCCTCCCACCTCCTACACCATCAACCAGTAAAAGTTTTGAAGAATATATACGTAGCTTTCGGAAGATGGGACCTTTGAGATACTCAGGAGCAGGATTATCTATAGATTCGTTAGAATTTTTGGATCAAATTAAATAGTCGTGGCACATTATAGAGTGTTTTGAAGAAATGGTAGTGAAACAGGTAAAATTCCAGCTTGATGGAGCAGCAAAAAGATGGCATTAAGCCTGGGAACAAAGTAGGCCCGTGGATGAAGGAATTATCACCTGGGAGGTGTTCCATATAATTTTCTTGGAGCAGTTTTTCCCTGAAGGGAAGTGGTATGAGGAGATGCAGAAATTTAATAATTTGAGGCAAAGAGGATCATCCGTTTCTGAATATGCTGCCCAATTCCTCTGTCTCTCCCAGTTTGTAAAAGATTTGATCTTTACTAAAAAGGCTAAGGCTTTAAGGTTTGCTAGAGGCTTGGATGACAAATATTTTAATGCTATACCATTTAACAAGATCACCATGTATAAAGAAGTGTATGATAGAGCAGTGGAGTCGAAAGTGAGGCTTAACAAAAGAAAACAGGATAGAGAAATGCAAGGGGCTCTAGAAAGAAATTTAAAACTCAAAGTTCTAGTGGGGATGCTAGGAGACAATGGTCAATAGCTTCAAGTACACCTCAGTTTGGTATACCCACAGGTGCCACTACTTCTAGTCATCTTTTTTCTGAGGGATCTAGTTCTCATCCTACCACTTCAACCAGATTTGGGACTTCAAGATTATGTCAGAATTGTGGAAAAAAAATCATTCTGGGCCTCATAAATAAGGAACTAGAGCCTACTTTAGGTGTGGCCAGGAAGGACACTTCATAAAGGATTGTCCTAATTTGTCCATTTTATCGGGTGGCATTGGGCCTATAGGTACATCAGGTAGTGCCTCGTCCACTAGGCGCTCAGTACTTGGATCTACTGCTAGAGGAAAGAGTAGATGGTTAGCCAATAAGGGCCGTGGTAGGGGTTAGAGTACTACTGCTCAAGTTTTCACCTTGATGAGGCAACGTGTATAACTTTGGATGCGGTGGTCACAGGTACTTTGACTGTAGATTTTGTTTTAGCTTATGTCTTATTTGATTCGAGTGCCACACACTCTTTCGTGTCTACTTATCTAGCCTTGCAACTCATAAAACCCCGTTTACCTTTGAAGTCATAGTTGTTGGTATCTACTCCTCTGGGGCAAACATTAACAACTTGTAAGATGATTTCTTCGTGTGAAATTAATATTTATGGAGTACTTTTTCCTGTTAACTTAATTGTATTAGATATGGTAGGTTTTAATGTTATTTTAGGTATGGATTGGTTATCGACACATTACGCATGTGTTGATTGTCATAATAAGCTGGTCAGCTTTCACATACCAGATAGAGAGGTCTTAGTATTCCATGGAGATAGAGGTGATGTTCCTGTCAATTTAATTTCTACTCTACATGCCAGCAAGATGATTAAGAAAGAATGTGAGGTTTATTTAGGATTCATCAGGGACACTGAAGTTGTAGGATTGAAAGTCAAAAGCGTGCCGATGGTTCAGGAGTTTCTAGATGTCTTCCCGGAAGAGTTACCTGGAATGCCACCGGAGCAAGAAATTGAATTTTGCATTGATGTTGTCCATGGAACTGATCCTATTTTCATCCTTTCATATTGCATGACACTAGTTGAGTTGAAGGAGTTAAAGGTGCAATTGCAAGAATTGTTGGACAAAGGTTTCATTCATCCCAATACCTCTCCTCGGGGAGTCCTGGTGCTATTTGTAAAGAAAAAAGATGGAACCTTGAGACTGTGCATTAATTACAGGCAATTAAATAAAGTCACCATGAAGAACAAATATCCATTACCTAGAATTGATGATTTGTTTAATCAACTTCAAGGTGCTCAATACTTCTCAAAAATTAACTTACGATCTGGTTACCATCAACTGCTAATCTAAAAGGAGGACATTCCAAAGATTGCCTTTTAGACTTGCTATAGTCATTATAAATTCCTAGTGATGTTCTTTGAGTTGACCAATACCCTGCAGCATTTATGGATTTAATGAATAGGATCTTCAAGCCCTACTTGGATCGATTTGTGATTGTATTCATTGATGACATTTTGCTATACTCTCCCGATGACTAGTCTCATGAATAACATTTGAAATGTTGGTGTATGCCCTAGAAGCCAATCATAGGATGATTGTTTGTTTGCATACATTATATTATGTTTTAATGGCAATTCAATTATT
>JANHAO010007451.1:0-20137 GCA_026873985.1 Saraca asoca
AAAGCAACTAGAACATAGTGATAATGCTTGGGTACTTAGGAATTGTAGTAATGCCAATTTAGAAAGTATGATGCATAGACTACCCTAGAGCAACACTCTAATAGTCAAATTCCTAACGTTGCCTTGTATGTCCCGCTACTGCTAAAATACAGCGTAATGCAACTTACAACTTCCATTTTTTCATCTCATATTTGTATGCTTTTATATGAAACTCTTTACAAGTATGCTCCAAATACAACATGATTTCCACCTATATTTTTGTTCTTTTCCTACAATCTAGCAGATACTAACAATAGGCTTCATTGGTTTCACAAGAAAATAGAAAATTGTTCTTTCAATAAATAAGTTCTACAAAAAAATTTCTTGTGTTCTTGTTGCATGAAAATTTTTCCATATATGAATAATTGAGATTATTCTAAATGCAAGTAAAATTTTACATTTAACACATAAGTAATGTGAAAATAATGAATGAGATTAACACAACCAAAAAATTATACGACTACTACTCATATGTGAAAGCCATTGAACCTAAAGCTAGACCGATGCAGATATACGACATGAGCAATTATAGTCTTAAGAGAGTAGCCAATTCATCAATTACCTGTGGTCTTCTTCTTCAACCAATGAAGAGCTTGGCTTAAGGGAATTAGAGCTTTCTTCACTATATGCCTACCGAGAGCTTCAATGGAGATGAAGCTTGCGATCTCTGCACCATTCAAGAAGCTTGTAATCTTCAACCGAGCCTAGAAGAGCTTACATCAAACTCAACGATTGTTAGCACTTTTGTTTCAGCTAGCTTGTACTTTGCTTATGACCTTGATCTGTTTCAGCTGGGAGACTAACGCTTTTGTTTTTTAGCGTTAAGTATGGGTATTTAGGGGCGGTTATAGCCTAAACCACTTCAAAGATATAAAACTTTGTGACAGTTCCTAAACCACCGAGAAGTTCAATATTTAGAGTCAGTTAAAGGAACCATTGCAAAATAACTACCGCAAAATAATGTAATTTTTGTAGTGTCAAATAATGTTAATATTACGTTTAAAAACATATAATACGAGCAAATCAATGATAACAAATTATAATAATAAAATATTATATTTAAAAACATATTTGATTACAATATAAACAAATCAATTATTATAATAAAAAAATATGAGGTATAGCTTATTGATTTACTCATAATATAAATTGCCACAATACAATATTACTTTAAAGAATTTCAGACTTTTATTTAAACATAAAATAAAATATGATCAAATAATTCACAATTTAAAGTATTATAATCTTTTCAAAAATTTAAAAAGGTAGTCTACATATATCAAATAATGTTAATATTAGGTTTAACAACATATAATATGATCAAATCATTCATAATACATTGTAATAATAAAATATTACGTTTAAAAACATATTTAATTATAATTTGAACAATCCAAATGATTATCAATGAATTAAATAATGATGTTGGTATATTTATTCTTGTATTTATGTTATCAATTTGGCATGTAACATAAGTTTTATTCTTTTATTTCTTTTTTATGGTGTTGTTTCAACGTTTCTGGTCGTTTGAGCTAAATATAATATATAATATGTAAAATACTATATTACTTAAAATGAAATTTTGAATTTTGTCATGTTGTTGTGCACTAAAGCATGAGAATTTAGAGAGCAAAAAGTTTTTGTCATAATTTGTAATTACGTTTAAAAATGAAAAATATATGTTAACTTTTTATAGAAATTCAATATAATATTACATTCAAAAATATATTTGATTATAATATGAATAAATCAATTATTATGATTAAAAAATATGATATATATATATATATATTATTGATTTGCTCATAATATAAATTGCAACCATATAATATTATTTTAAATAATTTTATACTTTTTTAAACAAAAATAAAATTTTATTATTAATTTCCTTTTATTACTAAATCTACTATTTTATAATTATGATTACATTTTAAATAAAAAGATATTATCAAATATGTTTTGTAGAGAAAATTCTTCCAGAGAAACCATCATATTTTGATTACAATAATATGAGTAAATTGATGATTATAATAAAAAAAATATGGAGTATATCTTATTGATTTGCTCATAATATAAATTACAATAATATATAGTATTAATTTAAAAATCTTATAACTTTTTTTAAGAAAAATAAAATTTTATTATTAATCTCTCTTTTACTATTAAATTTATTATTTTAGAATTATGATAATATTTTAAATATAAAAATGTTATCAAATATGTTCTAGAGGAAAAATACTTTATGAGAAACTTATCAGAATTTCCTATATTAGACTACCCTAGTTTAATTATATATAAAATTAGATTAATTGAATGTCATAACGATTAAGTATGTTAGGTCAACTAATATGTGATCATATTATTGAGCCTAACATGATATCTAGGCCAATACTGGCCTTTGGGGGTGTGAGACTTGTAATTGGACTCATGATAATAGGTCAGTTAGTCCAGTAAAATTACAACAAAGCAGATCCAACTCACATCCTAGACAAAGCTATAGCCACTCCCATTAAGGATATAAAATAGTTTTATCCCTTTCTCTACTAGGTGTCACTAGTCGGCCTTGTGAACTAATTTGATAGGCAAACATGCTCGATTTTGGGCAAAATTTAGTGTAAAAAATCAAGCATGAAAAGGAGGCCCTGTAGTGTAAATTTAGGGGCAAATGCATTTGTAAATTATTTTTTAAAATTTTTTCCATTTTAAGGATATTTGTGTCTTTTTAGCATCAATTGTTTGTCTAGTACAAGTGGATAAGTACATGGTTGTGAGCCTTGCATTTTTATTTTCGCATCCATATGAGATAGCGCATTAGAACCCTTAAGAGTTAGGAGAAAAATCCTTATATCAATTGAGAAAAAGTATGTCTACTCTTGTCGATAGGAATTTTGATTAGAATGCTCTTTAAAAAGGGTAAGTCAGTGACCTAGTAGGTACTATGACTCAAGTTAGGGAACGGAAGGTGAAGCTTAGAGATACTCCCCCTACATACTCAAAACTATGTAATGAGGTAGAAATTAATAAAATGGAGTTGTCCCTCTCCTTATTTTTAAAAAGTCCCTTCTTGATATGTACTAGAGGCTTCTTGTGTGGCACATTCTTTGAAATTCAATATGCACTAATCCTTCAACTACATGCTCATGCTAGCTTATGAACATGTTACGTATGGGATTTTGGTTGTATGGGCTATAAAATCCCTAATGCCCCGAATATCTATCCAAGTATGGCTCAAATTTATAGGAAGGCTAGCATGTTGGCTAAGAGTTAGCATCATGCACCGCATGATTTCGACTATAGAGCTACCAACTTGTAACAATTAGTATCAGAGCTTGGTTGTGCTATAGTGAGTAGATGGGGTGCGCCATGATTGGGGTAGAAACAGCTTTTCAAAAGCATATGGAGTTTATAAGTCAAACAAACACTCATGGGAAATAGCAAAAAAGTGCTGCTAAGGACTTGACCGAGAGGTTGCAAAAGGTTGGAGCAATTTGAGGGCTAGTGTGTGAGATATTGCATTCGAGGGAATGTCAATGTTGTATTGAGTGTAAGCATGTACAGAAATTAGTAGACTTGATGTATGGCACGGGACATTAATTATATGCTCATTCATAGTAAGCATTCGAGAAAATGCAAAATCATTCAAGAGAGTGAGTGAATTGATGGCTTATTTAGTGGGAAGAAGCCCCTAGAAAAGCCTTAATCTTACCAGATGGTTTGGCCACATCGAAAAGGACAAGTTAACAATTGACAAAGCCAAAGGGAAAAGCTTTGGTCTTGCAAGAGTGCATGGCCAAACCATAACTATGGTTAAAATATCTAGAGGGATATGAGAGTTAACGGCTTATCTAGCAAGAAGGAGGCCCAAGAGAAGCTCGACGAAGTATGGCCACCACAGACACTAGACATATCCTATAAGATGGAAGATGGCACATCTTTAGTGATGTTTTGAGTAGACAAATCTTGTTAAAGGAGTCCAAAATTGTGTTAGAAGGTATGAATTTTACTCAGAGGAGTAAACCTGGAGAGGAATGAGATAATCTAAGAAGGATCCATTATGCATAATCTATGGATGCAAGAGCGAGCTACAGTGCTAATCCACAAGATTTGAGACAAGATTCTAGGGAGCTAGCATATCATAGTTGCATGACAAGTGACAATGATACTTGAGTAGTGAGTTAGAGCTACATAGTCACCTAATGGAGTAGCGACAATGACCTCAAGGCATAGCAAACTAACACTACATAGTCACAAAACTAATTTTATGGTAATGACTATGAGATTCACAATTGCTAGTGCACAAGCAAAGTAAAACTTGAGCTTGAGTGGAGGACGCTTGATGCTCAACCCTCATCAAAGCTATTGATGTGGGGGAGACATTATAAGAATGCGCTTGAAAAAGGAGTCTTCAAAAGAGGAATGTCGCTCAAGAAATACTGATAGAAAGGGCACTAATCATCAAAGAATTTGCTATGAGAGCAATGATACTAGTGAGTGACTATGACGGGGAGATAAGCCAAATCATCTTTGAAGAGATAGTACTTAAGTGTACAAACCTAGGATGGGTCATGAGAACCATGTTGCTAGGTTGCATCAACTTCGAATAGATTGTGATGGTCAAATGATACCATAAAGGTGTCATTTCAGAGAAAGTTAAGAGGATCTGATCGAATGCGAAAGTTGCATAATGGAAGTATAGTGGATTGATTGAACCCAATGTGAGTAGACTTGTAAACAAGGAATAGGACTTACATGCAAGCCATATTTTGTGAGCAAGGTATGGGACTTGTGCTTGAACAAGCTATAAGACTTACATCTCTCACATCGGTGGTATAAGACATTAAATGTAAGGCTATTTGTCAATAGAGATCCAAAATTGCAAGCAGGCACAAATGCTAAAGAAGTAGCACACACTTAAGCCATAGAGGCAGCAAGTTAAATCAAGAACTGTACATAGACAGTGAGTCGAATTAAGAACTATGGAGGTAGTGAATGGAATCAAAAGCTGTGTAGAGACAGTGAATTGAATCAAGAGTTGTGCGAGGATAGTATGTTACAAGCTGCAAGGTAGTAAGGCAAGCACAAGTTACAGAGGCAATGACCCAAATGTTATAAAGGTAGTGAGTCAAAGAGTTGTGCAGAGATAGTGTGTTACAACCTACAGAGGTGGTGAAGCAAGCACAAGTTACAGGGGGTAACAACCTGAGTACTACAGAGGCAGTGGGATAAGTAAATTTGCAAAGGCAATAAAGTTGGGAGAGCTATGGAGACAATGACATGTGAGTTTGTGACGGAACAATAAAGTTAAGTCTAAAAAGATAGAATGCAAAGTCTATAGAGGTAGAACACAAAGTGTGGAGGGGCAGCATTGTCGAAGACACTAACGTTACGGAGGCAACTACCCAAAGTTGTGGAGGGAGTGCAAATGTGCAATGGTGCAAGTTCAAGGAGACAAAGCCAAGAGGAAGTCTAAGGAGGAGCTAAGGAGCAATAGACTGACGATGATCTTGAAAGCTGTGTCAGGTTAAGGGTGTCATTCATCAAAGCCTCTCAAATGATGTTAATTTGAAGAGACAAGATGAATGGTTGAAAAATTAGTTCGAGTGGAGTAGACTAAAGACCCACATAAAGATTTAAGAAGCTAGTGCTCGAAAAAAGAAACCTTCATGGAAGTTATGTCAGATTAAGGTGTCAATGAGAGCATTGACATTTGAAGTGGCAGAAAATGTCACAAGTCGACCTTATGAACTAATTCGATAGGAAAACATGCTTAGTTTTGGATGAAATTTAGCGTAAAAAATTAAGCACAAAGAAGAGGCCTTATGGTGTGAATTTGGCAGCAAATGCACTTGTAGATTCTTTTTTTGAATTTTTTCCATTTTGGGGGTATTTGTGTCTTTTTAGCATCAATTGTTTATCCAGTATGAGTAAACAAATACATAGTTGCGATCCTTGCATTTTTATCTTTGCGTCTAAATGAGATGGCACATTAGAACCCTTAAGAGCTAAGAGAAAAGTCCTTATGTCAATTAGAAAAAAGTATGTCTACTCTTGTTGATAGGGATTTTGCTTAGAATGCTCCTTAAGGGAGGCGAGTCACTGACCTAGTGGGTATTGTGACTCAGGCTAGGGAATAGCGTGTGAAGCTTAGAGATACTCCCCATACACACTCAAAACTATATAATGAGACATAAATTAATAAAATAGAGTTATCCCTCTCCTCATTTTTAAAAAGTTCCTTCTCAATATATACTAAAGGCTTCTTGTGTGGCACACTCTTTAAGACTCGATATGCACTAATGCTTTGACTACATGCTTATGTTGGCTTATGGACATGTTACACATGGGATTTTGGTTGTATGGGTAACAAAATCCTGAATGCCCTGAATATCTATCCAAGTATAGCTCGAATTTATGGAAAGGCTGGCATATTGGACAAGAGTTAACATCATATGCCACACAATTTCGGCTAGAAAGTTACTGGCCCATGACACCAGGGCATATGAGGAATACATCTGCTTTTAAGGATTTGTTCGAATTGATTTGCATTGAAATATCATGTATGCATATTAATTGAATTAATTTATTATTTTGTACAAATTTAGATGCTTTGTAACATGATATATAGATTTGATTATTAATTAATACTTTCTGCCAATTATAACAATTAGTTTTAGAGCCATTTTTTAATGTTGCAAGGCTCCAATTTATGCAATTTTTTATATAATGATTTTATGTAATTAAATTTTTGAAAATCCATGATATATGATAAGAAAAATTATGGGTTAAACATTAAAAAAAAATTTGCCTTTTCTGCATTATTTTATTACATGGATTGACTATGAACTTTATAAATTTTGAAAAGGAATCACAAATTTAATTAGTTTAGTTTTTCAAAAAATTTGATTTCTTAAATTCAAATAATTTAAAAGGATTCTTTCAAATTAGTTTATGATTTGATATCAATAGTATGTAGTGTGTAAAATGCACAAATCAATTTGAACAAATACTATTTAAAATTAAAATTTTTGACATTCATGTTTTTTGATTACCAAATGATTGTTTTGTCAAAATTCAGTCTAATTATTGGAGATTTGTTCAAATTAATTCATGATTTAATACTAGAATAATTAAACAAAGAAAAATCCTTAATCAATTTCTGAAAATTCAAACACAAATAGCATTAATTTTAAGAATTTTCCATTCAGATAATCTAAGGGAGGTTCGATACTTTTCCAATTAAAATTACACTAATTTTTCCATGATTTTGTGAAATTAATAAGGAGATTAGTTTTTAGATGAATTTAGATAAAAAAAATCCACACGAAAATTTTTCAAAATATGATTGAATTAAAGGAGTTTGCAAATCAGATTAGATCTAATTACATAATTGGTTATCCACGCCAATGGTATCTGGGGGTCATGTGCCACTATAAAGGTGTCAAATAGTGATAAAAATTATATCACCAAACTTCACTCTTTGAGTTTTATTTGTGATAATATTTCCACATTTTTTTAACAATAAAAATATTTTATTTATTTTTTTCAATTTATTTGAGTAATTATTTGATGTTATTTGGGCTTAAAAATATTACTGTGTTTGCTAAATATTTGACTACTATCTATAATATTTCTAGAATTTTTGGAAATAAAAATATTTTATATAATTATTATCCTATTTATTTGAGCATTAATTTCATATTGTTTGGACATGAAAAAATTATTATATGATTTTTACATATTATACTATTGTATGTAATTTTTTTGGATTGATTTGGTGCTTTTTTGCGCATTTGAATATTTTATGGATTGTTGTATGCAATTTGTAAAATTATGTAAGAATCAATTTTGCTCATATTATGTCATGAAATTTTGTGCAATTTTGTACTCACCTATCATGGGACTAATTACGTAAAATTTTACTAGAATTAAATTTTAGAATTATATTTAGGAGAGTGTTATGTTAATAATATATATACCCTATTGGTATAATATTATTAATATAATTTATTAGTGATAATATAAGTATCAGAATTGCTTGTTATATTCTTATAATTTTAAATACCCTATCAGAATTGCTTGTAATTTTTGTGGACTGATTTGATGCTTGTTATATTCTTATGAAGCCTTAAACGCCCCATAGGTGTTGGATTTCATGATATAATACTGTTTAAAATTACATAATTATTGAGGAAATATTATAACATGTCTATGTTAAATATGAAATTTTGAAAATTTATAATTAATTTTATAAATTATTATTTTCTCAATCCATTGTTAGATGTGAGTTGATTCACAATATTATAAGTGGACTGATTATATCGAGGACTATGGTTGGATACTAATATTTCATTTTCATTGGTGATTAATCAATCTTTATTAGGTGAAAATATCTACTGAAAAGATAGAATCCTTAAATTTGTTTGGGGTGTTTAAAATTGAGATTGAACTCAAAATGATAAAAAAATCTAGTGTGTCAATTTCGATAAAAGTGGTAAATGCTATTATAGATAAATTGATAGAAATTTTGATTCTTTTATGCAATATATCCAACATTGTGAATTTTAAGGCTAGCAACCTTGTGCTCAGAACACTTAAACAGGACTGAATAGTAAGAAGGTGGAATTACATGCTCGTGGACATGATCGGATGCATGTCAATGCATTCAATTTTACTAGACTTTGTATAAAGCAACACTTTAAAGACCACAATGTATATTCTAAATCAAGTCCTTATTAAGTCTATACTTAAAACCCAGTAAGAAAAGCCTAGTTTTAGGCATTTCCATGTCTGGGGTTGCAAAGCTAAAGTGAAGCAATATGATTTATTTATTAAGTAACTTGATCCAAAGACTATTGATGGTCATCTTATTAGATGTTATAATCACCACATAAGTTGCAAATTTTATTGTCTGATCTGTACCACCAAAGTTATTGGAGAACCTTGTTTTGTTTATCGATTAAATAATAGGAGTGAAAGACCATTTAACATCTTTCTTAGAGAAGTACAAGTTATTATTTCTCCAGCACTATCATTGGTCGAAAGAATCAAATTGATCAAGAAGATGATCTAGTACAATAAATGGTAAAACCAACATGAACAATTGGAAGAGTTTAATGCTCCATTATTAGTATAAAAGAACTAAGTCCTATAAATAAAGTACCGTTAAGTAAATTCTAGATGGTTTGTAGATCAAAAATTACTAATGACTATGTGATATACCTACAGGAGCATGAATTTGACATCAATGATGGATTGTTTTGATAATCCATAACAATGTATGAGATCATAAAGAGTTACCTATTGGTTGCAAGTCTATTAAATGCAAAAAGGTCTTTAAGACCAAAAGGGATAGTCAAGGGATGATTGAGAGGTATAAGGTCATATTGATAGTAAAGGGCCTTATTTAGAAAGAAGGCATTGATTATAAAAAAAAAAATCTTATTTGTTTTAATTAAAGACTCATTTAGAGTTGCTATAGCACTAGTAGCCCATTTTGACATGGAGTTTCACCAAATGCATGATGGTCTTCCTAAATGAAGATTAGCCAGAAATTATTTTTATGAATGAACCAAATGATTTCTAAGAAAAGAGTAAAGAATACTTAGTTTGTAAATTGAAAAAATTCATAAATATGATTTGAATAAAGCATCTAGACAATGGTATCTCAAGGTTGTTGAGATTATTGCTTCTCTTAGGTTCAAGGAGAATGATGCAGATCTGCATATTTGTTTTAAGTTGGATACAAGCATATTTATGTTTCTAGTATCATGTTGATGATATCTCCTTGAAAACAATGTTATGAGCATTATGATTGAGACAAAGCAAAGGCTATTTACATACAAAGGATCTTAGTGATGCCTTTTTTGTGCTAAACATATGGATCCATTGTGGCAGATCTCAGGGTTTTTTTCAATTGTCTCAAATATTGTATGTTGAAAAGCTACTTAAAAGGTTTAATCTATTTTATGTGTTCTCCAAGTATTGCACCATTCTAGAGGGTAAGATTCTTTCTAAAGTTCGGTGTCCTCAAAATATTATAGAAATCTATGTAGGTCTCATATGCTTCCATTGTTGGTAGCCTATTGTATGCTCAAGTATATACACATCCTAATATGGTTTTTTATGTTTAGTGTACTTAGAAGATACTTGAGTGATCTTGGTCAAAATTATTGGAGTGCTACAAAGAAAGTTACAAAGTACTTATAAGGTACAAAAAAATCTTTATGCTGACCTACTGTAGACCTGGTGATCTAATTATTGTAGGTTACTTTAACTTTGATTTTGTAAATTATCCAGATGACAGGATGTTGATATCTAGATACATCTTTATGATGATAGGAAGAGTTATACCGTAAAAACTATCGAACAATCAACTACAACAACCTCTACTATAGAAGCAGATTGTGTCACATGTTGTGAAGCCACTTGTAAAGTTATATAGTTAAGGAATATGATATCTGGATTTAAAGTTGTAGAAAGCATATCCAAGACTTTAATCAGATATTGTGACAATTCTGCCATAGTAAACTTCTCTCAAAATAATAATAAAAGTACTGTTCATACAAAGTATTTTAATATAAAGTATCAATTTGTTAGAGAGAAGACACATAAGCATTATACATGTTGCCATAAATCATCTGCTTACAAATCTACTAACCAAAGGCTTAAGTATTAAATTGTTCATAAATAAGTGAGTAAAACGAGTTTGGCTAAGCCTTTCGATGTTCAGGGTTAGTGGAAGTTTCATGTTTCTTATTAAAATAATGAATTATTATCTTGAGATTAGTGAAATGTTTATGATATTACCATAAGTTTTATATATATGTATACATGACATTGTTGATTTTGCACATTTGTTTATGGCATATCAATTGAAACATTTAGACCATGTCTCATTGTTATATTGAGATTTATTCTCATTCTAGCATCGTGGCCAACTACATAGACTACTTTGTAAAGATGTATATATTATCACATTTTGATATGTATGTCTGGTTTCTCACAAATTTTACATTATATTTTTTAGTCATTGAAATATAAGTATTTAAAACATGTATGATATTAGTATCTCTATTAGATATGATGATCTACATTATTAGATACTTATGATGGACCTATGGTTGTAATGGTGTTATAATTGTTGTTAACATTCATTTTGTGGCCACTTATTGTAATCCAATTTCTCGTTTATTAAACTATGTTGTCCAAGTGGGAGATTATTAGAATTTCCTATATTGGACTATCATAATTTAATTATATATTAAATTATATTAATTGAATATCATAACAATTAATTATGAAATGGTCAACTAATATGTGGTCATATTATTGAGCCTAACATGACATCTAAACTAATAGTGAACTTTAGTGGTTTGAGCCTTATAACTGAACTAATGATGATGGGTCAATTCCTGGGTTAGAACAAGACAAGTCTTTACCTACATCCTAGATAGAATAGTAGTCACCCTATTGAGGATACAGGATAGTTTTCTCCCTTTCTCTATTAAGGCATGTGAGAAATGTACTTACTATAAAGGATTCATTTGAATAGATTTAAATTGAAATATCATTTATGCATATTTATTGAATTAATTTATTATTTTATATAAATTTAGATGCTTTATAACATGGTATATATATCCGATTATTAGCTAATACTTTCTGTCAATTATAACAAAAGTGTTATGCGTTCCAATATGATTTCAGTGGTTTCTCTTATATATGTGTGTGTGTGTGTGTGTGTGTGTTAACTTTTTATATAAATTACAATAATATAGTATTACTTAATTAAAAAAATCTTAAACTTTTTACAATCTTATATTTAAAAATATATAACATAAGCAAATATAGCAGATGTGTGAAAACTTTTTATATAAAATGCAAACAAATGATTATTGTTGACACCAAAATCTGGTCAACTAGTTTCCTTGGTACAACACCCCTGACTGCATATTTGAGAAAGAGAGAAGAAGAACAGCAAAAGATTTGAGAAGAAAATAAGAAAAGGACAATAACACCGGGGACTTATTATGGTTCGGCCAAAGCCAGTTATTGGCCCCTACGTCCACGTTACTGTTTTTTTATTTGCTATCCAAAGGTCTTGTTAGACCAGATTACAATGGTTGTCTTACTTTCTTATAGCTAGCAGTGTGTTCTCCTAATGAGAATCTTTGGATATATGAAGTTTTCTTTTTCTTTAATAGCAGAGTTTTCTGTATCTCTCCCTCCCCTTTTATAATGATCTCTTTCCTTCAATTTATAGTGAGGGAGAGGGTTACAAGTGTAATTTTTTTGATCGGCAAAATGACCACCTTTGCCACTTATAGCATTAAAAGTTTGTTGTTGGACAATTAATGCTGGGCAAATCATTGTCGGATTTCTGGGGAGCTGATGTGTATTGCCTCAAACCTGAGCCGTCAATTTTTCTAGCACGTTTCAGGTTGCTGACTGGACTTTGTACGGTCATCTATTAGCAATAGGCTGAAGAGGAGATTGTGGGTCGAGGTTCCAGGATCGTTACTTTTGTCCTCGTTTGGTCGTTTATCGGTCTTGGCCGACGCAATCATAACTCTTCACGTCTTAGGTCTTGCGACATAGCAAGGCTTCGTGGCTTATGTCCAGTGATCGTGGTCTCTTTCTAGCGGAGTTGGATTCTACCCTGTGTCCTTTCTTCGTTTGATAACATTCCCCCTAGATGTTGCCCTACTCGAACCTCGTATCCTAATAATGCCCATAACATAAGCCCCCCAACTCTCAGCTCGCTTCGCGTGATGAGAGTTACGTCCTAGCCTTTGCTTTCGGCTTTGAACTTGCTAAAAGGGTTGGACTATCGAATCCTCCGATAATGATTAGTGTTCATGAGAATTTTTTGTCTGATGGAAACTTTGCATGCATGCGAGGTCCTGAACCAACTTCGCACAAGAATTCCGTGTGGGGCGTGCACATGACTTGGACGCGAGATAATTTCTTCGCCCCGATTCCGTGCAAGAATTCTACATAATTTTACATATTACTTGGATGCGAGATCATTGTCTAACCTTAACTTGCGCAAGAATTCTACATGTGGCTAACTTATTACTTGGATGCAAAGTTGTCCGCGCAAGAATTCTATACAGGGTAGGCACATTACTTGAACGCAGTTCACGTAAGAATTCTATGCTTTCTGCGTATTACTTGGATGCAAGATCATTGTCTAATCTCGACTTGCACAAGAATTCTACGTGTGGGTAACATATTATATGGATGCAAAGTCATCCGCACAAGAATTCTGTGCAGGGTAGGCACATTACTTGAATACGATTCACGTAAGAATTCTACACTTTCTGCATATTACTTAGACTCAAGATCGTTTATCGAGCCCCTAACCTGCACAAGAATTCTATGCGGTCAGCACATTACTTGAATGTAAGGTCATTCCGTGCAAGAATTTTGTGCTGGGTAGGCACATTACTTGAATGCAGCTCGCGTAAGAATTCTACGCTTTCTGCGTATTACTTGGATGCAAGATCGTTTATCGACCCCCTGACCTGCGCAAGAATTTTGTGCGGTCAGCACATTACTTGAACACAAGGTCATTCTACACAAGAATTCTATGTGGGGCAGGCACATTACTTGAACACGGCTCGCACAAGAATTCTATGCTTTCTGCGTATTACTTGGATGCAAGATCATTTATCGAGCCCCTGACCTGCGCAAGAATTCTGTGTGGTCAGCATATTACTTGAATGTAAGGTCGTTCCATGCAAGAATTCTGAGCGGGGCAGGCACATCACTTGAACACAGCTCACACAAGAATTCTACGCTTTCTACGTATTACTTGGATGCAAGATCGTTTATCGAGCCCCCGACCTGCGTAAGAATTCTGTGCAATCAACACATTACTTGAACGCAAGGTCGTTCTGTGCAAGAATTCTGTGTAGGAAAGGCACATTACTTGAACGCAGCACGTGCAAGAATTCTACACTTTCTGCATATTACTTGGGCACAATATCATTTATCGAGCCCCCAACCTTTGGTGTGCGATGGTCACTAAGCTGCCTGATTCTCCCATTTGCTCTGCACGTGCGGCTTTCCGTCTTTTCATGACAACAGGTAATTATGGTTTTCAGATTTTTGTGCATTTTTCTATCCCGTCATTTATTGACTTCCATATTCCCCTAGCCATTGGATCGTGGGTAACCAATAGTTCTTTTGATCTGACGGTCGAGTTATTTCTTTTTATACTCGGAGAATTCTCTTGCTCCTTCTTATTTGAATCATTTGAAAATTTTTCAACTTCAGCTTTCCTCTCATTCTTAGCTTGTTGGCTCAGCTTTGGAGTTTGCCTGCTTGCTCCGATTCCTTTTCGGCCTTCATCCTTGACTTCGGGGCTTTCCTCGCCAGAGTTGCAACCGCATTTTAACCAGACATCCCTTCTCAAAGGAACTATGGCATGTCTTAGTTTATTTTTCTGTTATCGAGTTATTGGGGGCCTTTTCTTCCGTTAGCAGATAAGAGATAGGTCCGACCATTAGTTTACTTCTTTATGATTCTGTCTTGCTTGGTTTAGTAAGGTTGGCTTGTCAGTTGTTCCTAGGGCCATTGGATGTTTCTTGTCAGGTTTTGGGATTTCATAACCCGGGATTGTCCTCTTCTCTATCTTTTCCCTCCCCAGTATGGTTCGGGTTATTGTTGTAGTGACTCAGGTTGCACATGGCCTGTGATCCATGGGGGTCCTAGGCTTTTTAGTTTTGGTATGGCTCGCTCGCAGCGGCATAACCAGCTCTCTTCCTTTGTAGATGGAAGCAGGTCATGTGCGACGCCGCCACCTAATAGGGGAGGATGACGAGGAAATGGAAACGAGTTCAGAGGCGACGATGATGCAACGCACTGACGATGCGACACCTAGCGACAGGGGCGAGGTCCCATCATTTATGGCTCATCAAGAACCTTTGGATGTTGTAATGAGAAAACTTCATGATCGTCGTATATTTAATTTTTATGCCTCTACGATGCGATTGCGGAACGTTCAGCTCGTTGTTCGTTCCCATCGGGTGCCCAGATGGTGTAGTGCTATGGTTCCGACGATGGATGATTACACTGCACATCCCCCTAGAGGTTTTATTGCTATGAGCTTACCACATTTTACGGTTGGTTTTAGGTTCCCCGTTTCCCCTTTCATCATTGATTTTTTAAACAAAATAAAACTCAGCCCGTTCCAACTGTCTCCCAACTCATATGCCTCACTAGTCTCCCTGGCTCTGATCTATTTGGGTAATCGCCTGCCATCGCCATCCCTCGAGACTTTATGCTATCTTTATGACCTCAGGTGTGTGAACGCGTCGGACGGGCTGTATTATCTTATGGCCAAGAGAACGCCGTACAAGGATATCTTACCGAAGGGGGCCGTGATAGGTAAGTCCAACGTAGGGCCTTACAAATCTCACTGGTCTTACGTATCCTGCCCCTCGTTATGATATCTTAAAAATTTTGATTTCATTCTTTCTCTGAGTAAGTTTGGCTGATAATCATCGCATATAATGATATGTTTTCCTATCTGTTCGCTCTTTGTCTCATACACCTGTCCTTTCTGATAATTTTTTTTTTACAGTTGGGACCAGTAAGAATCCCACTTTGGGGGCCAGGGAGCTTGAGGTTTTGAACAGTTTTAGATTGGCAAGCGACTTCTATTTCAATGAATTTCGGCTTTGCTTGTACGGACTTGCACCTCCCTTGGACATTGAGGTTATAGAGGAAATCGGGATTCAGCGGGTGTCGAAAGTTAGACCTGCCGATTTCGACGACTACGATAGCATCATGGATCTTATCTTGAAGGCTCCGTCATCTCGCGGTGTGAAGCGACGTCTTCCTCCTCCCGAGATTGATCTGCCCCCTCACCTTACTGACCAAGTTCCTGCTCCTGGTGACATGGATTCGGATATCACTGTATTGCCACCACCACCAGTAGCTACTCCTCGAGGGACGTCTTCACCACTGTTATCTGAGGCAGCAGGTGCAGTTGAAACCCTCATTCCACCCGGTCCTCTTCCCAAGAGAAGAAAGGCTGACAAGGGTAAAAGGAGAGCGTCTTCTCACAGCGGCGAGGGTGAATTCATTCCTCTTCTCGCAGAAGCTGGTTCCCTGACTGAAGAGTGTGCTCTGAATTTAGTTCAGAGCATAAGTATGATTTCGGGGTCAAAGCAAATGGTCAGGGCACTGGAGGCTAAGGATTGCACCATAGGTAGACTTGCGAGGTACACTGCTCACCACAA
This sequence comes from Saraca asoca, assembly GCA_026873985.1. NCBI lineage: Eukaryota > Viridiplantae > Streptophyta > Magnoliopsida > Fabales > Fabaceae > Saraca > Saraca asoca. Next base: position 16,290 of record JANHAO010007451.1, read on the forward strand.
CCTCGTGGTAAGGTTTAGTTATTACTTTTAATGTTGACGGCTATTTCATGGTCTGTGACTTATGTCCCTCTTTTCTTCTTCTTCCCTTTGCAAAATGTCCTGATGTAGTTGAAAATTGAGGAGTTAGCGCAGGATCAAGAGGATAAGGAGTCCTCGCTTATGGATGACCCTACGGCTTCTCTTGCCAAAAATCAAGAGTTATGCGAGAAAATCAAAGAGGCAGAGACCAAGCTCGTAGATGAGGTGCAGCGTCACGAGATCACTGAAGAGACATTCGGGCATGTTTCCATTGACTTGAAAAAGGCTACCATAGAATTGGAGGAGGTGAAGAAACGCCTACAGATAGCTGATGAGGCTGCTAAAAATGCAGTTCAACAAGCGGATTCTTCACGTCGTAGGGCCGAAACCGCCGAGAAGGAGTTGGATGAGGTGAAGAAAGAGCTTCGACTTACTAAGGTTGAGATGTCTTCGCGGGTGGCCATTGCTGCTAGGGAGTCAAGGCAGCAGACTTGTGAGGCCTTTTTCTACACTTTTTGGGAAAAGCATCTAGAGATGGACTTCTCATTCTTTAGACCACATGCCGTAGAGGCCGTTGAATCTTTCAAGAGGGATGCCATCGAGATTGGTTTCCCGGACGAGGAACGAGGTGTCGAGACGAAAGTTCCAAGAAAGGAGGTTGCTGCTTCACTCTCCGAGGTTCCCGATAAGCCTGCCCCCAAAAATCTTGTGCCTTAGAGCGGGTCCTTTCCCTTTCTCCCCCCTTCTACTTTTTTTTTCAGTCTGTAACTGATGAATATGACAACTTTATAAAATTCTGAACTTTCAATAATTCAAATGCATGATTCTTGTCTTTATTTTTATGAGTTCATATTTACTGCTATCTTGCAACATATCAGGTTCTGTTATTCCTTTTGAAATTACATTATGTCTGGTGGGAAATACATAAGATTTTATACAATCAAAATTTTCTTCACAACTTTTACTGGTAATACCGTCGTAGATGCTTGGCATTCCAAGCATGCAGGAGTTCTTCCTCACTTTTGTCTACTAAGTGATAGGCTCCATTGCTCACGACTCTTTTTATTAAGTATGGACCCTCCCAATTCGGTCCTAGAGTCCCTTCGCTAGGCTTGCGTGCCCCTGGCAGGATAAGGAATGAGATCGCTCGGGTTAAACCTTCGGGCTCGTACTTTTTGATTGTAATATCTCGCGATGCGCTGCCGATGAGTGACGATCCTGAGGCTAGCTTTGTCTCTTGCTTCCTCCATAAGGTCCAGGCTTGCAGCGAGCAATCGATTGTTTTCCTTTGATTCAAAGGTAATCCTTTGTTGTGTCGCGACTTTAAATTTTGTGGGGATCATTGCTTCGCATCCGTAGACCATCGAGAAGGGGGTTTCTCCTGTTGAACTGTAGGGAGTCATCCTATATGCCCATAACATCATTTGTAGCTCGTCGGCCCATGCTCCCTTTCTAGCCTCTAGTCTGGTTTTCAAGACTTTCTTAATAATTTTATTGACGGCCTCTACTTGCCCATTACTCTGTGGGTGATCCACAGATGTGAAACTTTTAACAATACTGAAATTATTACAAAACCCAACAAATTGTTCACTTGTGAACTGGGTTCCAATGTTGGTGATGATCTGTTGGGGGACCCTATACCTGCAGATGATATTACTCTAAACAAAGCTTAGGACCTTAGAAGATGAAATTTCGGTGAGTTCTTTTGCCTTAGCCCACTTTGTGAAGTAGTCCATGGCCACGACGGCATATTTATAGTTTCCTCATGCTTTTGGGAGCGGCCTAATCAAATATGTTCCCCAAATAGCGAATGGCCATGGGCTCACCATTTGTTTTAAATAAGCTGGTGGAACTTGGGGCACTTTCACGAATCTCTGGCACTTGTCGCATTTTTTAACAAGATTCATCGCATCCTGCTTCATGGTTGGCCAGTAAAACCCCTATCGAAGGGTTTTTTGTGCCAATGACAGCCCCCCAACATGGTTTCCACAATGTCCCACATGGATCTCTTTTAGAACGGCGTCACCGTCTTCTCCATCAACGCACCTTAGAAGGGGAGTTGAAAATCCTCTTTTATAAAGGACATTGTCGTAAATACAATGTGCCCATAGGCATCGAGCCTCGATTTTGTCTTCTGGCAAGGTCTCATTCTTTAGGAAGTTAATGATGGGGTTCATCCAAGAGTCAGGTCTGTCTGCGATCACCATGATTTCTTCTTATTGCTCGATGCTCGGGGACGAAAGGTGCTCTACTGAAATTGATTCCACGAGATTTGGTTTGTTTATTATGGATAACTGAGCCAGGTTGTCGGCATGAGCATTCCAGGCTCATGAAATTTGGGTAATTTCAGATTGCTGGAAGGATTCTAATAATTCTTAAACCTTTTGGAGATACTACGCCATCCTTTGCTCGCGGGTTTAGTACTCGCCCCTTATTTGACTGACAATAAGCTGTGAGTCACTGTATATCTTTAGTTTTTCCACCTGCACCACCTTAGCCAATCGTAAGCCTACCAGTAGGGCTTCGTACTCAGCCTCATTGTTCATGGCTTGGAATTCAAATCTTAAGATGCTAAAGATTTTGTGCCCTTCTGGACTGACGAGAAGTATCCCTATGCCAGATTTTTTATTATTGGATGACTCGTCGATGAATAGTTCCCAACAGAGGGCCTCGGAGAGCTCTGCCTCTTCCCTTATGGGTCCCGTGAACTAAGCAATAAAATCTGCCAGCATCTGCCCTTTAACGGCCATTCTGGGCTTATATTCAATGTCAAACTGGGCGAGCTCTATTGCCTATTTAAGCAGTCATCCGGTGACATCAGTCTTCTGCAGAATTTGCCTCAAGGGATATTATGTAAGAACTCTGATGTTGTAGGCCTGAAAATAGGGTCACAACTTCCTCGAGGCTATGACTAGGCAATAAGTGAGTTTCTCCATAGGAGAATATCTTGTTTCAGCATCCAACAACCTCTTGCTTATGTAATATATGGGGAGTTGAATGGCCCCTTCTTCCCATGTCAATGTCGAGCTTAGGGCATACTGTGATACTCCAAGATAGACAGTCAACCTCTCCCCTTCTTTTGGTTTGGAAAAGAGGGGTGCCTGGCTGAGATAAGCTTTAAGTTTCCTGAATACGTCCTCACACTCCGTGGTCCATTCGAACCTTTTAGCATTTTCAAGGACATTGAAGAAAGGGATGCATTTATCGAAGGCTTTTGAGATGAATCAAATTAGGGTGATGACTTAGCTGTTTAAGCTTTGGACATCTTTGGGGCCAGTGGGAGAACGCATGTTGAGGAGGGCTTTGATTTTTTTGGGTTGGTTTCGATCCCTCGGTTGTTGACCATGAAGCCAAGGAATTTACTCGATACTACTCTGAAGGCACACTTGAGGGGGTTCAGCTTCATCCGATATCTTCTCAAGATTCGAAACATTTCATCCAAGTCGCGGACGTGATCGACAAGCTGCTTAGACTTTACAAGCATGTCATCCACATAAACCTCCATTGTCTTGTCGATTTTCCCTTGGAACATTTTGTTCACTAATCGCTGGTAAGTCATCCCCATGTTTTTGAGTCCAAAGGGCATCACTTTATAGCAGTACAGTCCATAGTCAGTGACAAATGAGGAATGTTCTTCATCCTGTGTGTCCATCAGAATCTGATTATATCCTGAGTAGGCATCCATGAAGCTGAGAAATTCGTGTCCCACGATCGCATCGACAAGCTGATCCATAGGGGGAAGCTGTCTTTTGGGCAAGCTCGATTAAGATCTGTAAAATTGATACACGTCCTCCACTTCCCATTCTTTTTCTTGACGAGGACAGGATTGG
>JANHAO010007452.1:0-20155 GCA_026873985.1 Saraca asoca
AATGAACTTACGTAGATAGATCGCTATTCAATATCAATATCTCCTGCTGTAATGACTAGGGGTTATCCTCAACTAGTTTCAAAGTCAGGAGTGGCGGGATGCTAAAGAAAAAGAGTGAGGCTAAAAAAGCGCTTATTCCGAGAACAGGCAATGAAATTGTTTTTGTCAAAAAATGAAGTCACTTGGTCCTGACTCCGCTTAGGCTTGACATACCTCTCTTTCACCGAAAAGAACTCCATGAACGGGATCCACTTTTCTCTGAGGAGACCAGCCAATTCGAATCCACTTGAGAGCGGCAGTTCCTAAAAGAAAAGCACATAAAGACAGCTTCACTGCAATTCTATAATCTTGTTTAAGACACCAAGAAGGTAAGAAGAAAACGCAGGCTAGACCAACCCTTGAAACTAGGAATTCCTGTCTTTTCTTTGTTATTGTTTTGAGCTAGGACTTTGACCCTTGAAATTGGGGTTAGGAGAAAAAGTGGCAGTGTCTTCCTTTGACCGATACCTTCTTTCTTTTTTGTTCTTTCTACTCGGCAGGAAAGCCAAGTAGCTTCGCGCTAAAGTGGTTGCATTCCCTATTCCTAAAGTCAAGTCAACGAGTCCAGCTCGAACTCGCTAAGCCAGTCTCGAATTTCCATCTGGATCGGTAAAACCGGAAGAAAAACTATTCCCGAATCAGTTGACCTTTCGGCAACTCCTCACGAAGGAGAGGTGGGAAGACTAGTTTCAGCTTGAAGAAAGACGAACCTGTAATCGAGTTTAGAACCGCTATCAGCTTCTTCTGAACCCAGTCGTGTGATTTCCCATTCAGGCATCTTTTAGATGCTTTTTCCTTGGCACAGCCCGTTGCTAGTGAGCTTTCCCAACCAGAAGACCCCAATACGTTGGGAGATAGCTCGTAGAACTGCCTTTTTGCTTCTTTCGTCCCTGAGTAGCACCCCAGCTTTCTTAGCTTAGAGAATGAACCCTGTAAACCACTGATTTTCAAAGGGCATCTTCGTTCGACCTTCCTACGATCTTCTAATAAACGATCCAGCTGAACCTGACTGTGACAACTATGCTGGGCATACTCAAAAGAATTTGATTAAGTGTTGGTTGATGGTGATCCAGTCGAAAAGGCTAGATCCACTGTTCGAGAAGGGCTAGATGAAAGCATAACTACTCACTCGCTGGGGCGTATGAAAAGGAAAAGAAAAAGGCATCCTAAAAACCAAATCCACAGACGTGTCAGCTTCTTCTGAGTTTGAAAGTTGCTAGTGTAGTGGCGACCTTGTATGTCTTGATGACGAATCTCGAACCCAGCAAGTAAGGATGGCATGCCCGTCTGGACGCGTCTTCATTTTTTGTTTTTGGACCGAGGAAAAAAAGTATGGGGTGGCGAAGGCTTCGGTAAGCTGAGACTCCTTAGGCTGTTCGACTGAGTCCGCCGGAGGTCAGACCTAAACCTCTTGATCTGGGTTACTTCTTTTCTCCGCCTGGGATGAACTATTTCCAATAATGCCAATCCAAGGATGGTCGAAAATTCAGGGACAAGAGAAAAAGAGGATGGAGCAAATAAGCTGCAATGAATCTTTTTCTGATAGTCAAGAAGTAGCCTACATATAGTGAGTAATCCAATCCTCTATTGTGGGGTCATGAGACGCTACTGGTGCAGCGTCAAAACATGCCTGGGACCCCGTGTAGATGACGAGCCTGCGTGAGAGAAAAGGCTTTGAGGAGTCAGTGGATTAGACTTTAGGGCGCTGCATGGGAAGCTGCTGACTGTGTATGTGACGTGCTATAGGAACCCTGAGTTGAAAAATGGAAAGAACCCGACGATCGCGCATGAGCAGATGACGGTTCCCTGCATGAGGGAAAGAGGGGCCTTTCCTTTAAAGATAAGGTCCAACCTTTATCAGTACTGACTTAGCTATTCCGGAAACCGGCTGGGCAACTGAGTTAATGGCCTTCACACGGCCATATCCCTTCAATGTTAGCCCCAGTCTCTCCACTTCGGTGTTAGCAAAGTCATTTTGTCTGGCTCCGGTCTCAACCATGGCACGGATGGGCTCCCCATTGACCTTGATGTCTACGTACATAAGGCCTATTCCCTTTTCCATGCACTGTACGCTTTTTCTCTGCTTTGCGTGTTTTTTTGCTTAGCTTAGTCGGGCTACCACCTCTTGGCTTGGCCCCTGATTCACTCTTCCGTCTACTACAGAAATTTCTTATAAGAAGATCCGCACGCAGAGTCTTCTTCTCTTTACTTTATCCTCCTTCTCCTGCGCGATTGGCATTTGCCTCAGCTTGATGAACTTTCAAGACATTGCCATTCCCTTTTCTTCTCTTTTGTTGGCCCTTTCTTCATAGGCACTTCGATTAGTAAGATTGGTTACTTTTCCGGCTACAGACGGTTCTGGCTCATGTTCGGGACAGTCATAAAGACAGCTGGGGATAACTATCAATCCCCCCTTTCTCCCTACTCAATCACCATTGCTGAAGTTATGCCAATTCCTGATTTTTTGGAAATGTCGGTCTATCAGTGAATTTTAGATCTCTTCATTCAGAGTGGAATTTCCTTTGAGTTCATTCATCCATAGGTCACTATGCCCCCGTTTTCTGCTTGATGGAAAAGAGGTCGATGTCAGCTTCCGGGGAATCAGATGAGGCCACCTAATGTAATGGCTGCTTTTTTTATCCATCCCTCTCTATTACTATTAGTATATTATATAGTACGAGTTGTCAATCCCTCAAAATCTTCTTTGATCACTACTCAACAGGGCTAGCCCCTCTCTGGTGTAATGCCTCCCCTTTCATGCTTTCAATCTGCAAAAGTATGTTCGATTGGGCGGGAATCTTGATGACCGAGCCGGAAACCACAACTCCACTTGACGGCGTTGATCCATCTCTTGAAATAGGATGCATAGAATTTATTGTTTGAAGGATATGCCTAGCCAGGAAGCATGACTTGAGCTTCTACAGCTACGCCCCTATTTATTGAGCTCCCGTTACCACTACCGACAGCTGCTACTCCTTCTGCTGGGTCTAAGACTATTGAGATGTTCGATGATGTCGCAGCCACTCCAGCCTCTGCAGTTGTTCCTTCAGCACATGGGCCCTCCGTGTCTTTGGCACAGCTTATGCAGATCCTAAAGCTAAAGGTCTCCCCGATTGGAGGCTAATGCTCACCTTTGCGGAAGCCACTTCATATATTTACTGCATATGGATCTCCACTCTCTGTGTCTCACCACGGAGCCATTACCACCACTGGCCGGTTTTTTGTTCTCTATGTTTTACATATTCCTTAGTAGTCTATAAATTGATTTTTCTGTTAGCCATCTTACTGATCATATGACTGCACTGTATCATTTTATGCTTCTTCTTGCTCCGTACAGGATCGTCATACCAGCGCTCTAATTGGTCATGGTCGTAAGCGTGGGGGGCTCAATTAAATGGACTGTTTCCATCTTCCTTCTTCTGCTACTGGTGAGAGGCTTCAATCTAAAGGAATGGTCGGGCCAACCAGGTGCCCGAGTTGTGAAAGAGGGGGGAAGATATGATTTTGCCTGTTGTTTTCCCCTAAAGACTGATGCCATTGGGGGGGGCATTTTAGGAAAGCCATAACTCTGAACACAACGGTTACGATACCGATATGCCGAGGGAATCAGATACTGGCTATGAATCGAGCCTTTATGCTAAAAAAAAGTAGTTTCTGTCAATTATACATATCGATATGAGGTCAAGGAATAAAGGTGAGTGGTCCATTCCGTCATCAGCTCTTAGGAGATGCAGTAAATGATATCAAGCTAGGGGCTGGTTTGACCAATAGTGATAGCTAGTCATCAGCTAGTCAGGTATGAAAGGGTGGAAAGGGGTGATTCGACTGAAGTGGTTTATCCAAATAGAGAGGCGGAAAGTGGAATCAGTTCCGGGGATAAGTGGGAATATCGCATCATTCATCACTTCTTGGAGGTTGGCATTCCCGGGTCGTTTCCTGGAATCAAACAGTCTCTTATCTCTGGATTCAAAAAGCACTTCACCCGACGATGGAAAGGCGTGGGAGAACAAAGCGGATCGGTGGCATCGGATCGAGGAACGGATGGCGGGGACCTCGCTCAGCAGGAGATGTCTTTCACCGGATATTGATCGCCTACCCATCCGTAGGGAAGGAAAAAGGATCTTGCTTAGTCCGATTCTGTCGCCGGTTCAGGTGAGGCGGGGAAGCGTTCAATCAGCGGTAGGAGATGACATCCACTCGTCAAGTATGAATCTCTCGAAAACTCCGATTTCGGTATAAGATGACACTGGCTATTCCCGGATAGCAGTCTCAACGACACCGGTTCCCACTGAAAGCAGAGCATTACCTGAGGTAGATCATTTATCCTTCCTTCCAGTTTGCCATAAACCTTCTTGGCTAACTGTTTACAGCATCTTCAATCTCAGATGTCCATTCAACAAGGTGTGCTTTCCTCAAGTTTGTCAGGATCCTCTACATCTGTTCAGTCCTCCTCGAGTGTACATTCAATGTCCAAAAGCTTGCTGGCCAAGCTCCCAGACAGGGTTCAGTCTCGAGGTATGAAATCACTCGACTGATAAGGAGAGGAAAGACCTCGGGCATTGTATTGAATCTGACTGAGCTTGACAGGTTCGGACTTGCTTTTCCTATTTTTCTCTCTTATTATTGAACTGGTGTATGAAAGACAAAAAGGGGCTTTCTCCTAAGAAAGGTCTCTTCCTCTTCTCTAATGAATGGGAAGACATCGAATGAAAAGGATGTCGAATGAGTTGAAAGATGGCAAAAAGCCTTTCCCTGGTCCTAAAGAACCAGCACTTCATCCCTTGTGATAAATTCAATCTGAACTTGATTGGCTCCATCACCGGAACCAGCAGCAGCCTCTCTAATCCAATTACGTTACCCATGGATGCCAAGACAATGAAGATGGCCCTTTCTTCTTCTCAACTTTTCTGCCCGATTGCCCGATGGCTCTTGAATGGCTGATTTGCCTGACCTTCTTTCTTCAGAGGAAACTAAACCTTCACTTCAAGTGAAGGCGGAAGAGAAGACTGTAAAGCCGGAGTCAGCGTCAGCCAACCGTGGTGGCGGCAAGTCAAGCACTGATGAGAGGGACATCACTGAAGAGCTTAACTGACGAGCTCTTTTTGTGATTAGCGTTTCTACTCACTGGCTAGATCGGACTGTCTCGACCTTTGCTAACTCTGCCTGTAAGGAAGCTTGAATTGAAATAGGAATTAGATGATCTTTGGTGAAAAAGCGTATAGGTCTGGATGGAATGATAGAAAAAAGCAGTTGCCAATTGGCATGCGAAAGCAAGAAGGAATTTCCGAACTAAAGGACTCAAAACTTTCATGCTTTGTTTGCTTGATCTCCTGCGCCTACCAGGACAGATTGGCTTTACACATACTTGAATTACCGACAAGATCTCCTTATCTTATCTTCAAAACTAGCTTAATCTGTAACTAGCTATCGTAGACTGAAAGCCTCGTAAACAGGATCAAGATCACACATGAAGGACACTCTTCGGGAGGTTTTTGCACATGAATTGAACAGGACAAATGCACAGATGTTCGCAAGACAAGAGATGGCATTGAAGAGCTAGATCACAGCCGGTGTCAGGCAACTCAAAGGCCAACCCAAGATCAGCTGAATCAGATCGCTTCCTCTACTTTGAGGGCTGGGTGAAGGCAATGATGGAAAGCAAAAGTAGAACGAGAGGCGAATCAGAGAAGTGAAGCTGCTTTCTCAATAGGTAACGCAGCGGACAGGGTTCAAACTAGTACTGGACTGTCTGAAAGAAGCAAGAAAGTAAGTCGGCAACTAAAGGAAAGGGCATTCACCCGATCTATGACAACAAGGGATTGGACTGCTTAGGCGGCTTAGTAGCCTTTGCAGGAGTCCAATTAATTATTTAAAAACATTTTTGACATAAGTCAAAAGGAAGGAAGATGAAGATTCTTCCAGGAAATGGCCCCATAAAAAGCGATACCGGAAATGACTAAAGAAGCGAAGGACGAAAGCCTCTTTGAAAGCCGCTGTTGAATCAGTAAATGTGGCAACTGGTGGTAACGTATTCAAATAGTTGATTCCGTGAAAGAAAGTGATCCTCCCTCTTAAATAAGGAATTTATAGCCCTCTTTCTTCAGTCATTGATAGAGAGGAATGCCCTAGGCTTTCTCTTGGCGGAAGAATGGAACCTGTTGGAGAGGAAGAAGCGCAACTAGTCTTTATAAGTATAAAGTCTTTTGTCTCTTTCTCTTTGACACCGAATCCACTCTGGGGAACGACTCGGCTAGCTTTGAAGAGAAGACAGAGGGAATAGGAGATGGGATTGGCATGGCAGGTCTACGAAAATGGACTTTGGCAAGACTTGGGATAGGCAGAAATTCATCATAGAAAGCGATGCTTCGAAGCTTTGTGCCAAGGTGGACTTACAGAAATTTGATTCCATCAATCGAAATTCTCCAAGCCCTTGTCGATCTCGGATTCGTCTATTGTCGTTAGGCGTAGCTGGTGTATTCGGCGGCTCCCTATTCAGTGCTATGCACGGTTCCTTGGTAACTTCTAGTTTGATCAGGGAAAGCACAGAAAATGAATCTGCTAATGAAGGTTGCAGATTCGGACAAGAGGAAGAAACCTAGAATATTGTAGCAAAAGCACAGAAAATGAATCTGCTAATGAAGGTTGCAGATTCGGACAAGAGGAAGAAACCTAGAATATTGTAGCAGCTCATGGTTATTTTCTATCCCCAGGCGTATGTCATAGCCTTTCGCGACGATTACGTAATATCCTAAAGATAACTAAGCTTTGACAGGGGAGAGGGCTTCTCATACCCGCCCTTACAGGAGCCTAACGGAGAATAAGAACCATGTTGACAAACCGGAAATGCCACACACACACTCCTTTCAGAGAAACTATTTACAGATAAGCTCGGCACCTTACGGCCATGTGCCTAGGATCCCAATATTTTGAGCGCTAAAAGGATTACAAATCCTATAGGAATTGAAATACCACACTCAGATCGGTGAATCTATCAGGCACACTCCAAAGTGATCCAACCATTCCGGTCTATAGATTCATTAAGAGAACTTAAACACATGCAGGAATAAGCACATAGACCATAGGGAGGGAAGATCATTCATGTCTTTCTCTTGTATCATTTACTTGTTTTTCACATTGAACCGGGTTGCCGTAAAGTACAACACAACTAACTATGGCATCCCTCTCGATGTTCTGGACACTCAGTCCTTGCCAAGGCCTTTTGACACGGGATCAGCCAGAGCTCATATATGCGAAGAGCTAACAGGAGCCATTCAAGTTGGTAAGGAAAGATAGGAGGTGATTAGAGAGATCACAAGCCTATTCCACTTACCGACGAAAGTCTTATAATAAAGGGATTGGTCTGGAATAGTTGAGGAGGGTAGTACACTGTCTGGCTTAAGAGTGCCAGAACAGGCATAGACTACTTGCATGTCGAGCAGATCTAATCACAAGGAGATTGGGGGCGACATGCCCTAGAAGCTATGGCTCAGTTCATCCTAGAGTAAAGGCTAAGAACTGTCTCGCGGGAGTAGACCATAGTTCGTGGGGTGGCTAGATTCTTCGAGTCAATGCGGCGACTCACCCCCTCCCTGCTTCCAAAATAAGGTCCGGCATTGTTATCCGATAGTGAATCAAGCTAATAATTGGCAAGGTCCCACATAGTTGACATAATAGCTTTTCTTTTCTCTTGCCTACAAAGTGTTTGGCGGTATATCGTATATAAATAAGATCACGGTTTTAGTTTTAGGAGTGATCTTTTCTTTTCCTCTAACTCGAAATATCATAAGAGAACAGAAAGGTTTTGATTCGTCTTTGCTTGAGTAAAGAAAGCTTTATACGGAGCCGGATAAAACAGTCTAATGAGAAAGCGTCTGTTCACGTCAGGCAATGGTTTGGTTTTGTTGATCTAATTGATGTCGAGATTAAGCTAGTGTTCCGTGTACCCAGCAAGAAAACGAATGTTTTTCAACGGCTTTCGCGCAGCTCAATCCCTTGCTTGTTCGGTACAAGATCTCAAATCATGCATTGGATTCGATTCAGGATACAGAATTATTTCGAGAAAAGGTCCCATCCTTCAATATCATGATTGGGTCGACCAGGCCAGATCATGAGTGAATATAAAATAAAAAATATGATTTGTTGTGAATTGTTGACCAACATTTGTATTATTACAATCGTTTCATATGTTCCCCTTATAGTTATTATAGTCTGTCGTACCGTACGACAGAGGGGTATCAGTATATACGAAATAGTGTATGACGCTGTAAGAAAGAAATTGTGCAACATTGTAATTAGGTTTACTTTATCTTTTTATATACTTATTTTTCTTGTTGTGCTATGCTGTTTGATGGGTCTAATCTTTGATTGTATGGGCCTTTTTCAGGCCGTCTTTTTGAAGATAGGGGTCGCTCTGGGGGGTCGAGCCCTCGCCTGTGCATTATTGAATATTGGCCTCGCGGGGGGACTTGCCTTGGCCATAGGTTTTTGGGCAAGGGTCCTCATTACTGAGGAAGTCTCGGAAATAGTGGGTCCTCGGATGATGCCCACTGGGTCAGATTCGGGTAACAGTGGCTCGGGTAGTTGGCTAAAGTACCTTAACTTGTCACCTGATTCAGGAGGTCAGGGTCCGGAAAATAGCGAAGCCGAGCCCGCTTCGAGAAAAAGGAGCGCTGATCCCAGAGAGGACGTCGGGCCTTCTTCGGTAAGGCGACGAGTAGATTCGCTGAACGCTCCCGGAGCAGGCGAGATGTGTGGCCCATCACAGCCTCAAAACTATCTTTTTTCAAAGGCAGAAGAAGAAGAGCTTTGGCTCAAAAGTGACGATTGGATACTCCAAAACCTCTCTGACCTTGAAAATAGCTTGCAAGATCTGATCTTAGATTTACGAAAGAAAGAAAACATGCGGCCCCTTGGGCCTGAGCGTGTGGCCCATATTATTGAGGATTTAGGGGAAAAATATGGACTGGCCAAACTCCCCGAAATACTAAATGACATCAAAACGAATCAATTCACGAGTGAATATTACATTGAAACCAAAGTCCTGATACGGGAGCTTGACCGTGAAGGATATAATGCTAAAATGATCAGAAAGGACTGGGCTGGTACGAAAGAATAAGAGGTAGAGATCTATTAAGAGAAAGATTTATCCGAGACATATCTTTTAGTTCGATCATTGACAAGGTTCAAAGAAAGGGTGGGGCTTTCTAGCAGGCGGTCAACAGATAGATCTAGCAGGCGGTCAACAGATAGATCTAGCAGGCTCTAGCACTGGAGTCGTTGATGGGAAAGCGGATGTGCTAGTACACCAAGAAGGGGCCTCTGTCTCGGGGGTGAAAGAAGAAGATAAGAACGCATCCCTTGCCTCACCTTCAAATCAAGATAGTCAAAGCGATCTTGCCCGTTTCCTATCTTGTTTGCTACTAGCAACTGCTGTAGTTGGTTTTAAGCTGCTTCTGACTAGGATGAACGGCGAATAGGATAGGGATCTTTCTTTCATACCAAATGACCAGGTCGAGAGATATTGGATATTGGGTAAGTAACTTAGTGCCGTGCCTATTTGTCTTGGAAGAAGATAATGAAATAGGAACAACCGCGCTGGTCGTAATATATCGACTTTCATGCGTTTTCTTGCTCCAGCATGAAAGATTGAAGGTAAGTACGACTATAATGATACTTTCTGTTTTGTCGAGCCCTGCTTTGGTCTCTGGTTTGATGGTTGCACGTGCTAAAAATCCGGTACATTCCGTTTTCTTTCCCATCCTAGTCTTTCGCGATACTTCAGGTTTACTTCTTTTGTTAGGTCTCGACTTCTCCGCTATGATCTTCCCAGTAGTTCATATAGGAGCTATAGCCGTTTCATTCCTATTCGTTGTTATGATGTTCCATATTCAAATAGCGGAGATTCACGAAGAAGTATTGCGCTATTTACCAGTGAGTGGTATTATTGGACTGATCCTTTGGTGGGAAATGTTCTTCATTTTAGATAATGAAACCATTCCATTACTACCAACCCAAAGAAATACGACCTCTCTGAGATATACGGTTTATGCCGGAAAGGTACGAAGTTGGACTAATTTGGAAACATTGGGCAATTTACTTTATACCTACTATTTCGTCTGGTTTTTGCTTCCTAGTCTTATTTTATTAGTAGCCATGATTGGGGCTATAGTACTGACTATGCATAGGACTACTAAGGTGAAAAGACAGGATGTATTCCGACGAAATGCTATTGATTTTAGGAGGACAATAATGAGGAGGACGACAGAGCCATTCACGATCTACTAAAAGGAAAAGGCAAGTAGCTTGATATTGGTTCGAATCCAATTCGTGAGATGTCAGTGATCTTTAGCTGGTCATGGCCCAACATAAAGGCAACAAGGCAAGGCTTAGGAGAGAGACATAGGCTGGAGAAAGTCAGTTAATGCCATTTTTAAAAAGTACCATAACATTTATGTCAGCCTTATCTCTACTCATTTGAGTGTGTGAAGCAGGTTGGAAGGATGGGAGAGAACAATGGTACTAGGCTTTCTCCCAACGGTGAACCAGAAATCGCTGAGATCGAACCATCCAAATAGGTTGAACAGATCAACGATCCCTCTCATCCTATTGATCAGGATGGAATGGGGGAACAAAGCCCCGTCGTAGCTTCAGACTCTGCTCCAGTGGACAGGGGTACGCTGTTAATACCCCGGTCGTTCTTAGAGGTTTGTGAGACTATAAAGAATAATTTTGGGATTGAGATGTTGAAGTTGCGCATGAAGTAGTCTCTATCTCCCGGTCGGAGACAAGGGATGGATGTCGCTAGGCTAGGTCAACTCTATCATTGGTTTCATTATCCCTATAACGATCACTATAAAAAGATATGTGCTACTACTATCCCGATGCTGCGAAGCTAGGTGGTGCTATTATGGCGGGGGAAGGGTCTACTTCTGCTCCATCGGAATGCTTTTGGTGGCAGGTCTTTCTATTACCGATATGGACCTCACTAACGGGTCTCATTCTGTACCTAGGTATAGATCTATATCACTAAGGTCAGTATATGAATCTGCTGCGTCTTTTATCTCTGGTGTTGGATCACCTACTAACTACTGCTCTTCGCCCAAGGAATGCATACCGCGTTAACTGCTCGGAAATAACCTAAGATACTTACTTTGCCTTGTCCTCTAAAGAAAGAAAGACCAGTGCCATCCCCTCTTCCTCTTCTAGAACAGTGAAAGCCTATTCTTCTTCACGTGAAAATTCCCTATCTCCTATTCAGTGCTCGTGGATATCTGAACTATTGGCATTTGCCCATCAAAGAGCTTAATCAAGAGTAAAGTCCGAGGCTAAGGCAGTAAGAGCAGTAAAAGAGTAAGGGGACGTATCGGGATTCTAAACCTCAAACCCTATTCTGATTTACAAAGTAACCTAGGGATTCTTTTTGATTGAAACGGAAACAAGAATGTTCGTTCTTTCTCTAACGGGATCGGGCACAAGGAATTCGAGGATGATTCTCCTCTTTTTAGTAGAAAGAATTTCTTTTGGGGAGCTACTTTTCTTCCTTAAAGATAAGGTATCGGCTTAATTGTGATTGAGATCAAACTGCGATACGGAGAGACCGCTACAGCTCGGGTGGGGTATTCACTATGCATAGGATACTAATACGGTAAAAAGTAAGGATCCGGGTTGATGGAAGATGATTTTTACAGGGATCATTTACCACGTAAGGAAAACCTGCGGTTCGAATCCGCAGCGTGGTTAGCCAACGAAAGGTTACACCAGCAGATAGAATGCTACTTCTTTCTGGTCTTACTACTTACCCATTACTTAGATTATTGACTTCACAAAGCGGGAAGGACATCAATCAACATCATTTCTCGGGCAGTTGATTGACTAGTTCCTGCATCTCGGAGTTGAGGGAGCTAGCCCCGACTATCTACTTAGTCTTTCTTCTTAGGACTCTGGGAGAAGACTTCGGGCCTCTCAGGTTGAAGCCGCTTCTAAGCCAATTCAATTACTTCTCTTTAGTACCGGTATAACATCGACTACTAAAAGTAGAAGGGAAGAAAGGTTATCCAGATCCACTAGCCACTTCTTTTGGTCCGGGATAGGAGGATCCACTTGTGGAATCAGACGAAATAGGACATCCGCGGGTGCTGGTACTCGATTCGAAGCAAATGTGGCTGGATGCCGCACTCCTGGCACCTAAAGGTGCTTGCTTACTCTTTTTCATGCCCCTCAAGGATAGGAATAGGGATGTTTTTAGTACAGATCTTTTAAGCGAACCACTATTAAGAGTATTTGATTCAGGATCATCTGATTTGGATGAGCCAAATCCTTTCCATTGCCAGTCAAGCCTGCCATTCAACAAGCTCATGCTGTTGTGGTCATCATTCTTTATTATTATTAATGTAACGGGGATTCAAATATGCTCCCTTGACTCTTTCAATAAATTCCTTGTCTCAGATGCCCATACGCTCTCCATAGGACATAGAATCGGGACATTAGGATCGCTGCCTTCTATCCGTATAGGCCGGATTTCGCTCAAAAGCTTTTGTACGCTTCCCCAGTCCATAAGATCCATTCTCTACCAGGAACATTGCTTTCAATGCTTCTACCATTGGCCCGGAAGACCACTTCTTTCTATCAATGGCCACAGGACCTTAACGCCCATCCACAGTTAACATAGGTTCAGAGGCTCTCGCTTCATAGCTTCTTTCTAGAGCCAGAGCGACATCTTCCTTGCTCAAAACAAAAGAACCAAAGCGTGCTTGGATCGCTTCGATTCTTGCTTTCCTGGATCGTGAACCAAGGGGCTGTGGGGGAGGAAGGGCAGCCTATGATAAGTAAATTCCGCAAGAAAGGAAAAAGAAGAACCGGAAGTCGGAACATGACCTTTGGTAGAGGTCTTACGCGGAAGTGATAGTCTAGCACAATCTCTGATTAGGGGTAGCCCTTGTCGGAGCACCAAAGACTTCTTTTTTATAATAAAAACTAGAAGTAGCTGCCCTAGCTCCATAGCTCGTAGCTCAACCGATTGCTACTAATGGGGCCGCTCTTGAGGCAACCGAAATGCCGCACAAGCGCTTCGGAGCTTATTTAAAACTACGGTGTTCAGAGTTATGGCTTTCCTTTATCTCTGACCTGCGTGGTCTGAGCCTAATCTTTCCTTACTACCCGATAAAATGGAATGAGGGAGCACTGTTAACAGTAAGAAGTGTCTCGCAGGATTTAGGTAACTAATGACGTTAGTCTGCTTGCCTGTCTAGTCGGAGATAGCCCTTTTCAAAGTCAGGAGTGGCGGGATGCTAAAGTAAGGCTAAAAGGGCGCCTTTGAGGGGATATCCTAACTATTATCAACACCGGTCTTGCTATGCCTTAGCTGAGTGTTTTGGGCATTCAAAGAGGAGTTAGCAGGATTCGCAGGCGAGACAGAGATTATCATGTCCATAGTAGCTGTCTTGACTCTTACAAAGGAAAAGGAATAGGAAGAGAATGTAAGCTGTGAGGAAGAACGATTCGAAAAGAAACCTAGGCCCGGGAGAAAAGAAAGAAAAAGACCGAAAGGAAAAGAGACTTCAAAAGCAAAAGGTGCGAAGGGAAAAAGAAATTCCTTGATCCGATAAAGCGGTTAAAAGAACTCTTCACAAGAAGCAAGAAACTTTATAACCTTTCGGAAACACGCCCGGGATAAAAAGGAGAATGGCTCCTCTTTCATCAGTTTCAAAAGGTGGTACTCAAAAAAGTCAAATGGATTGAGGAGCGATTCCACGTGCTAGCCGAAAGGCTGATTCGGATTCTGCTTGAGCGGCCTTCTCTCTCTTAGTTACGGAAAAGGTAGTTAGGTAAGCCTAGTAATAGAGTATGACCTAAGCATTAGCCCTGTCTCTATCCTTGGGCTAAGGGCCAATAGACTTGACTGAGTGCGGTGAGGTAGCTTAGGATGATGAAACCGTACCTGATGACTTTCGGACTTTCTTGCTGGCTTGACGTCTTGACTTAGAGCTTTCACGTGGCAATCGAGCTGCCATTGATGGAGAAAATCCTGCTATAACTAGAAAGAGGGAGTTGGCAGAGGTAGAATCGGCATCTGTCTCGCCTGCTGGAAAGCTTGACTTGGCTATTGAAATCAGCAGCAGATAAAATAAACTTAATTAAGAAAAATCCGTTCTTGGAAGAATTTATACTAGAAGGGAGGAGTTCTCATACCCAGTTAAATGATTAAGGAGTTTTCCCGCCTCAAGGGGAATGCTTTAATAAGCTTCTGTCGTTAGAACGAGAATAGCTCAAGTGGAATCTCTTTCTTTTGGGAGGGTTCCGGAATTGATAGAGTCAAGTCATATATGGCATTCAAATCGCCAAATCGTTATCTTATCTTTGTCTAGAGTAAGTTGGTGTGAATTCTACTACAGTAGAGGATCGACAATCATTAGCTCTGGTTCACAGGCAAGTAGTGAGGGGATTGAGTTTAAGATATAGTTACAGCCTTCGCTTAATCAAGTAGGAGTTCTGTTATCTCTCCTTCATTGTGGTAGTTTTGATACCATTCCGTCCTACTTATGTGATGCTATTCTTTTATTCCTAATCCAGCTCAGAAGGATGAGGGCATCTGGACTCAGTCTAGCAATGGGAAGTTCTCAATCTCTAGTGCTTGGAATGATGTCGCATATCAGCTGTTTTAGAATGAGTTGTGAGAGGTTTAAAGATGCTCGACCAAAGGGAGAGGAATGAAAGAATGTAGCTAACTCTTCTTAGCAAAGGAAGCTAAGAGGGATGAAATAGCTCGACTGTAAAGGAGAGGGATGAAATAGCTCTCCCATAGGGAGAGGGATAAGAAGAGTTAGGAGTTAGCTCTGCTGGCCTAGCCCTGGCGGGTTAAAGCCTAATATCCTTTCCTAGGTGAGATGCTATAATTAGTAGCTCACCTAGGCATCTCATAATGGTATGGCCTTGAAGGCAGTTGCAGTCCTAGGGTCTTCTTTTAGCGAGTGGTAAGATCCTCTTGTAAGCCTTTCTTTTTGGAATCTCTTGTGTAAGCTAGCAAAGTAGCTCTTTCTTTTTCCTGTGAGGATGAGCAAGACAACAAGACAGCGCAGTGAGGAGGAGTAATGCGGAAGTTCCACCGATGACAGAGGCCCTTTTCCAGCAACTCTCTATTTGAAAGCCCTATCTAAGTTTAGGCAGGAAAGGCCTATCTGAGATACCGGATCCTCACTCAGCTGCTAGAAGAAAGGGAATCGTCGAATGAGAACCTTTGAGGAGAAGAGGGGGGCACCTGATACCGATCGGCGAGAATAGACTGCGTCTATCGGTGAATAATGGTCTGCTCCTTGAGATCTCCGTCTCTCTCGTCTGTAGCAAGAAAACCCAATCCTGCTGTATAATAAGGGCCTCGGCCCCATTGCTCTTCTTGCATCGAACTAGAATAGCCCAATACAGTATTCTCGTCACCTACGTAATCTAATATAGCTTCACCCCCCTAATAGGAAGAACATAACAAGAACAGCTGTCTGGTCTACCATATGTTTGTTAGCGCTCGGCCGCCAATTGGAACAGACAGTACAGCAAAAACAACTGGAAGAGCCAACCCCGATGCCATCCAAGCCCGGCCCATAATAACTTTAATAACTTTCGCTTGCAGTTGGCCCTGCCCTTTCTCTATCTACATTTATATAGGATAATACTGTGCTATTTTCTTTGTATGCTAGTCGGTTCTATTGATTTATTTCTTTCATTTGTAAAATGGGGTTTTCTCTAGGGGGTCGGGCCCTCTCCCTTGCGTTAATTAAGTTGGGCTGCTCTGGAGGAGTTGCCTTGGCAATTAGATTTGCTGTGCAATCCCTCTTAACTACCGAGGTCGAACCCTCTCTCTGGAATAGAATGTTTATTGGATTTAGCTTTCGCCTAAAGCTACAAAGAAGGGATCTGTTCCAAGGTTTAAGGTTTTATATCTCGCTTAGCTGCCCACTTGTCGCTGTTAATGTACCTTTAGCAATGTTAGCGATGTTACAGTCTCTCCCTCAGTGGCAGTGGACAAAGCTGCCATTACAAGATCAAGATCCGGTCAGAAAATAAACTCGTCAACGGGGAAGATATAGAAATGTAGATTGGTAAAGGAATGAAAGAAAGAACTTAGCCTTGGTAGATCAACTCAAGGTACTGACAAAGCTAGTAACAACGCGGCTTCAAATGAACAAGAAGAACCACAGAGAAGGGGTTGGGCTAGTCAGAATCGGTGAATGTATCTGTTGTATACTTTTTCCATCCGCTTAAGGGCATCCAAACCACAGGTTGAAAGGGCTAGTCTTCAATGGTTAAGTTTGAACACTCGCTTCGAAATTTTAATAAGGAAGTTATGATCGGTAGCTCACTTAAGGTTCAAGGAGAAAGTAGCATTGTCTGAGCTAAAATTCCCCTGTCTTTTGTCTCATCTTAGGCCAGCTTGTTCGTTGCCTCACCCTCCGTCATGAATGTTGTACATGATCTTGTCTGCCTCAGCCAAGTCAGACATCTGACTAGCACACCATCTCTTCCTCTTCTTGTGAGTCAGTCTTGACAACTCCCTCCGCGGTAGAGAAGTCCGTTGATCATGTGTAGTTGATCGCTTGCTGTGGCTTAGGGAAGGGTTGTTTGTCCTGAAGCTGCTGCTTCTTCTCGCACTGTCCGTAGGTGCTATCTTAACTATTGATAAAAACAAGCCCCCTTTCGTAGTGAATTAAGCGAACTGTGAGAGAATGGAATGATCCAAGGAACCTAAGACTGGCTTTCCGACCCTATCAGACTTTCTCTAGCTCATACACCCGGATCCAAGAGGGACCTCTTAGTTAGCCATGATATACCGCGTAGTGGGGCACCCTTAACGTTTAGGCACTAAGCTATACAATTTCCGGGTTGATTTTCACGCCTTTCATTACTTTGTAAGTACTCCAGAAGAACTTTCTTGTGAATATGGTAGTCTTGTGAACATTCAACCATCAAGAGTGAAGGTCAAAGGAATGCTTTTCTCACCGGAATTTCTTCTTTTCTTTTTTCTGTGGAAAGTCTTGTGAACATTCAACCATCAAGAGTGAAGGTCAAAGGAATGCTTTTCTCACCGGAATTTCTTCTTTTCTTTTTTCTGTGGAACCCGAGCTAATTCTTTTAGATCTGCTCCCTTCTCTGCTTCCTAGCCCAAGGCGATAGAGACTCCACTTAGTGAGTTTCCTTCAGTCGGGGTTCTTAAGACTTTTTTCCTATTTCACTGCAAGGGTATGAAAGCAATGTCCGCTAAAATCAGTCTTTCTCCTATATAGAAGACTGCCTTCCCAAACTCAACTTAATCAATAGCACCAACAGCTGAAATAGCATCGGTTTTCCAATTTATCTTTAGGGGATTGGATTCCTCTCTATTCCTTATACTAGGTATGTCACTTCCTCTTCCCATTCATTAAAGTGTACTAAGACGAGCTGAGGAAAGGGGCGGAGTTGAAGGTTGAGCGGTACTCCTTCTCTTTAAAACTCACTTCTTAAGGTTCGGAGATGCTCGCCCGTCTACCGGTTCGAATAGGAGAAAGAGAAGATCTCGACTAGGAGTCATAGGGAATCTCTATCGGATCTTTTCTAAGCCAGGAAGATGCCTCTGCTGAAGTAGGAAGTATTGGGGTTTCAAACTGAGATTTTACTTTATAGTCAAAATGGGTTTACCAGATCGAAAGAATCCTGTAGCAAACGGGATTGATTCCACTTCCTTGCTGTTAAATACGTCCCTCTTCTCTCTTGCCGATTCCGAACTCCAGGAGGAGAGTCGCTCAGCCGACTAAAGCTAAAAGCAGAGTTGGAGCTTGGCAATGCAGTTGATCTTCTTGCAGCTGAGAGAGATGCTGGCATTGAATGAAGCTGATTCCCCGTATTGGAAAGAAAGAACCTTATATAATGAAGAGTAGGATGTGAGGGAAAGCCCTCTAGTCGAGTAAGAGAACTGAAAGTTTCAAGCCAGTAAAGTCCGTTAGTGGGGGAGTTAACCCGGAGATTCGTCAATCAATTCTTTCTTCTGGAAACGACTAAAAAGAGCAGGAGCAGGGCTTGCTTGTAATGGTGGGCAAGGGATGCAGGTATGTCATAAAGATGAAGCTTGAAAGCGGGGCTGTGAAACTAAATCTCCATCATCAAAGACAGGGGCAAGAAGGATGTGATCGATCCCCACCAGGTAAGGAACGAAAGTCACTCGACTTCATCAAGGGAAGGGGTTTGAGAATCAATCGACCAATAAGGTATTAGTGAAGAAAGAGAGGAAAAGAGGTTGAGTTAGTGAGGAACATCTAACACATTCTAACTTACGAAATTAGTGAAGTGAAGAGAGAAGAGAGAGGAAGAGATGTTATGAGATGAGCAGAAGTATCCCTTGTTTTGCCGTAGGAGATAGAAGGGATTCAACTTCTTCCTCGAAGGAAGTGAGAGTCTAACAGCAGCTAAGAGTTTTAGAAAGAAATGGAATCTGTTCCCTCCGCTTAAAAGCTCCCGGTTAGCCGCAGTACGAGGGGGGAATGAAGAGTGGGTTTGGGGCTTCACCTTCAATGCCGAGCCATTATCAACAAGCACTCTTGCAAGGCTATATATATCCTTTCCATTTTACTGGAATGTGGAGGATCGAGAGACCAGACCTCGTTCTTCTGGGGGAATTTATTCATCAGTGAATGCAATGGAGCTAATAGCCATGATGTTCCCTACAATGTTGTCCAATGTCCAAGCTTTCAGCTTTCCACCGAAATGCTATGGGAAGCTTCGAACAGTTTTGTGAGTAAAGCATTCCGATGTTCCTTTGAAGGAAGGCGATTCAGTTGTTCAAGAACACGCTTTGCTTGATGAGCTTCAACACATAATCCCTAGCTAACAAGAACGGATAAGAGAACTGCTTCTGAAAGAAGACTTGTTCGCAGCTAATGGTTCTGTCCTACTTGACTTTTTTATGATTGATCCGAATCTCGTTCACTCTGTGAGATAATGGATCTAACGTTAGGGCTTAGTGACTCCATCTCTCTTGCCGGCTTAGCCAAACTAATTGAACTCGAGTCATTGGCTTCCTTAAGCCATTTCCATACTAAAATAAAAAGAGCTAAATCTCCTGGTGACTAGATTCATTCCGCAGCACGAACAGGGTCCGGCCCATTCGGTACAGAAGATTGGTGTGTCATCTTTCTCTTTCTAACTCTTGATAACCACGTTCATTTGTTATCAGTAGGGTTTTGAGCCCCTCAAACAGTTTCTGTTCTACTTCCTGCCAGTGGAAGAGCATTAGATGAGTCAAGGGGATTTTCAAGCTTTTCAGTTTATTAGGCAAAAGCGGGATTCTTGAATGAAAAGCAACTAGATCAGATTGGAATGCTAAAGCCTTCAATCGAGTTCTAGTCCGTCTTCCTGCGGTAAGCGCTTGTTACAGGGCCTTTCAAGCTCTATCTTTCTCCAAGTAAGTATTTTAGGCAGGAAAGAATCCAACTCTATATAAGATTACGCACTGTCTGCTACGGGCACTTCTACTAACTCGGCTGGCAAATACCCTGGAAGCAGCAAAGAAAACTATAGTTGTTACTGGCCTGCCATCAAACATCAAAATAAGCTTTTCTGGACCGACATAAACCATTAGCTCTTTAAGAGGGGAAGGTCTTAGGCTTAGCAAGGGCACTCCCAACAGCTGCAAGTAGGACTGCCACTGCCTAGAAGTAAACTACAACAGACTCGAATGGACTCACACCGAATGGAAGGGCCACAGGGAAGATATATTGCTACTAGGGAAGGTAGAAGCAAGAAAACAACCGCCAAAAAGGAATTAGCAATGGGGGATTTCCAAAAAAAAGGTCCAGAGGCGCCCTTCCTTATCTTTAGAATGACGTATAATAATAAGCATAGCTTCTTGCTTTGCTATGAGAGTGAAAGCTGAAAGTCTCTTTCTAGTATTAAGATGGGGCATCGACAGGAGAAATCCTGTTGGTGTAGGGTTTGACCCGGCCAATGATTGTCAAACTTGTTTTACAGTCATGAGGTCGCCCGAAGGCGATCACGACGGTATGCAGCTTCCCTTCTTCGGAAGGGTCTCTGCTTATATGTCTTGATTAACCTTACTCCAAGACACATGGAGTCCTAGTTAGGTTACCTAGGTACCCCC
>JANHAO010007453.1:0-20126 GCA_026873985.1 Saraca asoca
CATGAAAAAAGAGAAAGATAGTCACAAGATTTGTATAAGGTTTCACTTTTGCGAGACCTATATAGCTCTTTTTTCTAATTTTTGTATTTACTAGTGTAGTGTCCGTGCAAAGCATGGATAAGTTATAGCACTTTGTGATATAAACTTAATAATTAAGATAAATACGTGAATATCATGTAAGTAAATTAGATGTCTTAATATCAAATTAAAAAATTGCAAGCAATCTTACATCATTAACTAAGGTACATAGATGATATCCAAAAGTGTACAATAAAGAAATGATTAATTATTAGAGTTACATTTCTAAAAACTTCAAGTTAAATTTCTATAAAATTTTTTGAAGATCACATTTGTTGTTGTGTTTGACGGTTCACCTCTGTCATTGCAAATTAGCACTTTCAAATCAATCCTGCTTCTAATCCTTGATAATGCAATATATAATTGTCTATGACTAAACACAAATCTTGGGAGATAAAAGCCAATGTGTAAAAGAGATTGTCCTTAGCTTTTATTAATTGTTATTACAAAACAAACTTGAATTGGAAATTGTCTTTCATTGAAAATTGAAAGGCAATCTTGATTTTGACAAAATTAACAATATTCAAGGAATATAGACTATATGTCAAAGTTTACTCCTTGATATAACTTTTGCCTCCAATACATGTTGACCGAGATCACAAGCAAATAAGTTTAGTTCTATTGCAAAGTTGAGATGACCGATCATTGTTTCTTATTAGCATAATAGGAACACCAACCTTTAGTTTCAATTCATGGTTTAGAAGACTTGAACATATTAATGTATTCAAGAACTTAGGAAAATGCATGTTAGCTTGACCATGGGAATTTGCATCCTCTTTGCGTGGAGTAATAGCACTATTCAAGTAAGTTTTCAATTCTCTAGGAAATAAAGAAATGATATAATCTTTTACTTCATCAATTACATAATGATTAGTTGCTAGTATAGCTTTCTTGTAAGTATGCTCTATCATTGAGATTTTGTAATAAAGATTTACCTATGTTACTCATAATAGATGCAAGTACATCATTAGTGTCCCTTATTAGCATATCATCCGAGATTTGAATTGTTGCTTCACCATCATTTGCATCACCTTCTTTACCATCACCAATTCTCAATATCCACTCAAAGAATTGCATGTTGGTCCCTATAGTGATATAGTTAATCAACAAATTTTTTCCTTATTTCAATTAAGAAATTTATATATTCTTTATTATAGCTATGACTCTAAAAGAATTAAACAATACTGTTAATTTTAATTTAAGTTAGCAATGGTTTGCTTCAATTAGTACAGCAAAAAATTTTACAATTCAAGATTTATACCAAATTAATAAAGAATGCTAAATTAATGTATAAATTAGAAATTAGATTAATAGAATTGCAATATTTAATGTAGCAGAATTTAGAATTATAGAATTTGTGACTATGCAAGAATATAAATGTAGAAATTAAAGAATTGAGAGACACAGATATTTAATGTGGTTTAACTTGAATTAAACCAGCATTTCATGTCTATCCACTGGATCAATACTCAACCATATGATCATTTTTATTAACTAAACATAAGAATTTAACAGGGCTCCTATTGATCGCTTTTACAATAAGAAATTATCAGGCTCTTATAATACCGAAGATATAAAGGCCTTGTTTGGAAATTTATTCTGTTTTTTTGTTTTTAAAAACTGTTTTTGGAAACAGCTCAGAGTTGTTTTCAAAAACAGTTTTTAAAACAAGATTTCAGAACAAAATTTTCAAAACTATTTTTAAAAATAATTTTACTAAACAGGTTTTTTTATTTTAAAAAGAGTAGACTATTTTTAAAAATAGAAAACTGTTTTTAAAAATAATTACCAAACAGGCCCAAAAATTCTAAATCTAACCTAACTATGATCAACCTCACAGTTAAGAAGATCTAACTACAATTTAATGCACCTACTACAAATTACAATCAACCTCACAATTTTAGAATGATGTAAAGGGAAAATTAACCATTTCCTTTGTATCCAAATTTCTAACCCTAGAAATTTTAAAGAATAGAATAAGATAGAGTTTAAAAATACAAACAGTAAAATTGAGATGTGAATCTCAATTAACTATGTAGAAATCACTTTCTAATTACTTAAGATTTGTTAGAATCGTTCAATCCAAGTGAGGTAGAAGATAGCAAATGAAAACTCTAAGTTTTTCTCAGTTTTCATCACAGTGTATTATGAAAAATTATGTTTTGAAAATAGGATTTGGTTTATTATAGTTGATTTAGAAGATAACTGATTTTTGATACTTGAATCGATTCATGAATCGATTCGTGACAATTACAACAAATTTCTTACTAACTTGTCGATTTGTAAATTAATTCAGATCATGTGGAAATCTATCTTTGAATTGTTGAATTAATTGTTGAATCGATTCGTTTTATTTTGAAAAAGGATCTTGAATCAATTGTAAAATAGATTTGAAAAAATTCTAAACCTTCAGTAAGAAAAAATTTCTTGATGAATCGATTCAAGTGTATCTTATAAGTTTTTCAATATGAATCGATTCTTGGATCCATTTATACAATGAAAAATGATTTTTACAAAAGTTTGACTTGTGAAGGAGTATGTAGAAAATTTATTTTGAAACTTATTTTAAATAATTTGTTTTACCCCACTGTAAGTTATTTTTGGAAAATATAATTGAGCAATTTAAAAAAGATTTATATTACAAAAGATCCTAAGAAATAGAATAAAAGCTTAATACTAAAGTAGATCATTTGATCATGACTTTGATTAACTTTGAATCTTGTAAAGAAGAATAAATAAATACTCAAAAATAAAGTCAGCTCATAATAATGATTAAAGTATTTTTCTAAAATTGTTTTCTAGTGAAATTATTTTTTAATCATCAAAACCAAAGAAAAGGTGTAGCTAGAAAAACCTAGGCTAATACTACATAATACTATTTACAAAAATATCATTTGAATCAATTGAGAGCCGCAAATTTTTTGTCAATGTTGGGACAATGTTATGGTCCCATAAGTAAGAAGAATTAATGGTTGCATGTATGAGGTCCTGTCTACTAGCCTTTAGAATTACAGGAAGAATTTGTCTAAAATTACCTCTAAAGACAACAACTTTGTGTCCAAATGGTTGATTTAGACTATTTGAATTAAAAAATCTTAACACATCTCTCATTGTTCTATCCAAAACTCCAAAATAAAATTTGTTAATCATTGGTGCCTTATCCCAAATTATAAACTTTGCTTTAACCAAAGAGTAGCCATGAAACTTCCTTGCCAAATATTACATATTAATGATTCATTCACAGTTAATGAGATACTAAATCTTGAATGCGCAGTTCTACCACTAGGTATTAGTTAACAATGCAATAACACCAAAAGCAACATTAAGCACAATTTGTCCTTTAGATCATAATGCCGCATTTAATGGTTTCCATTAATAAGTTTTCCCAGTACCACCATATCCATATACAAAAAAAAAAAAAAAATCCACCATCCTTCTCAAATACAACATGTATAATCATGTCATGAACATTTTTCTGCTTTACTGTCATATTGGTGATAAATATAAAGTTGAAGCCCAACTCAATAGGTCCGCTGAGGACTATGAGTGAGCTAAACCCCATTTTACCCCTCTGTGCATCTATAGAATGAAAGGTACAAGTTCAATTTATAATTATTGAATAATTCACTCTCTCATTTAAATTATTTCTAACTTTAAGCATCAAAAAGGCTTTAATAGTCACCACCACTTAAGCCCTTGTATAGGTGAGTTTGGGTCACCATATTCAACTATTGAAGATTGGAGCATTCATCAATTAGCATTGTCTGCGATTTGATACTAGCACAACATCTATATTCTACTTCTCAAGTGTGATGATTTTGTTTAAATTCTTCACATCGTAATTTATGATGAATTTTTTTTCATTTTCGTTTCTAATTCAACATCATTTTCATATTGTTACTAACACATTGTAGTTCATTCTCATCTTCTACACATCACT
Organism: Saraca asoca; assembly: GCA_026873985.1. Lineage (NCBI taxonomy): Eukaryota > Viridiplantae > Streptophyta > Magnoliopsida > Fabales > Fabaceae > Saraca > Saraca asoca. The sequence continues at coordinate 4,019 of JANHAO010007453.1, forward strand.
TAAAAGATATGATGTCGATAAAGCTATCTTGCTCACTTTTGATTTTGATATCTTTTGACCCTTACTCTCATTTATCTTGCTTAACTTTAATTTGTTTCTATTTTGCTTAATTTTAAGCTCCTGGTCTTGAAAATCTTTATTTATAAATTGATCAAGTGATCACTGATGAAGTCCTTTCATTGATTTGGATTTTGAAGTATAATTACATACTATTTATAGAAAACATCATCACATATAGCTTGAATTTTTCATTCTAAATTGAATGTTCTATTTTATAATCTTAATGTTGAGTTTATCTTGAATCGGTGATAGTTTGCTTGTTTGATAATGATCTTCATATTAATCTTCACCACCAACAATCATAACTCTTTTGCTAGTTCTCATGATCATAAGAAATTCATATTTCAATAGAGTTTGATCTAATTTTTTCGATCTTCTAAAGATAGAGAAGCAATAAAATGCAACAAGACAATGAACAGCGTACTCCACCAAGATCTAGAGCAAGTGATAATAACAGAATCTTCACTGAACAACACTTTATTCATCATCATTGTCACAAACATAGGCATCATTGCCTTCATCATCATGATTGTGATGCTAAAATGCTATATGGCGAAAATCACCAATTGGGTATTAAGCTTGATTAGATGCGACAAATGTGCATAGGCAAATGACCATCACCATCATGATGAGCAACAAGGCCATAATTATGAAGAAGAACGATATCTTTACTATTAGGATAATCAAGAGCATCACTATCATGATTGTGATTACTATCCTAGTGGGTTTGAGAGAGAGAATACAATCAACTCCCATTTCGATGGAAAGTGGAGTAAAGAAGTGAATTGATCTGGCAATCATAACAATTGTAAATACTAGGAGCATGATGACAAAGAGAATTTGCAACTTTTTACTCTAAATATTATGAGAATGCCAATCCCCCAAAACTTCAAGACCCTATCCAATCTAAATTCCTATGACAGAACGGTTGATCTTCAGGAGCACATTGAAGCTTTCATTGTTGTAATGTTATTTTTAGAGGCACCAAATGCAATAATGTGTTAGGAATTTCCTACCACATAAAAGAAAATGGCTCTTTGCTAGTTATGAACCTAAAGCTAAACATGATCAGACGATTTTGACATCTAGCCGATTAATTTCTAGTTCACTTTGCAATCTCTCGGATATATAAGAAGACCAAACAAGGAAAAAATGAAAGAGTACCTCATTCATTTCAACTAAGCAGCCCTGAAGATAAAAGATTTACAAGAAATAGTAGTTGTGCATTTAATTCTGATAGGGTTATGATCGGGACATTTTTCCATGTCTTCAGCGAAGAAGCTAGTAGAAAGTCTTGCTAAACTCCTGGCACAGGTGAATAAATTCATAAATGTTTAGGAGATTGAACAAGAAAAAAGATAAGTTGAATGAGCAGGAGAATATCAATATCGAAATGGCATAAACAATTGGAAGGTTCTATTTTTCCTAAAACAATGATTCATTGATTATATCCCACTGAAAGTTTCATTAAAGACAATTATAGATCATGTCAAAGTAGTTAAGCTTATGAAATTGCTGCCACAAAAGATATAAAAGCCACAGCCACTAAGAACAAACAAATATTATCTATTTCATAAAGACTAGTCCCACAGCACTGATGATTGTGTTAACTTGAAGAATGAGATTGAGGCACTGATTCAAAAAGGATACCTCCAACAGTACAAAAAGCATGATCATGAGGATAAAAGGTGATCATTCAAGCTATAGGGTAATTGGAAAGAACAAGAATGATCCTAATCCCATTCCCCAAATTTGAAGAAAGAAAGCAAATCCAAGGAGCCTAAAAGTAACCTAGTAATAGTTATTGGTGTGGTGGAGACCATAGCTAAGGACTTTGCAAAAGGAGAAGCATAAAAAAAATACAAGGAAGAGACACCTGCATCTGGTGATGAAGATCAAAATAGAAGCCAGATCCTGTGATATCTTTCTCTAAGGAAGATTATGTTCCATACTTTGATCAAGAGCATGATGATTTGATGGTAATCACAATAACCATCCCAAACTATATAGTCAAAAACATACTAGTTGATCAAGGAACCTTACTAGAAATTTTATACAATCATATAGCCAAAGAAGCTTACCAGAAATTTTATACAATCATATGGCAAGGCAATGCATATATCAACAAGTAGTCTTACCCTATACCAAGGAAATTTGATCAGGTTCTTGAGAAAGCAAGTACCCATCTTAAGATCAATCAAACTGAGGATGTCTTTAGGAACACAGCCCAAGGTGCAAAATTTAGATGTTAAATTCCTGGTAGTGGACACACCAAACATAGCCTACAACACAATCCTTGGAAGAACATTACTTAATCAAGCTCAAGGTATTATATTAACCCCATACTTATTAATGAAATTCCCTACTAGCAATGGAATTGGCCAGATTAGAGTTGATCAATATACTACACAAAGGTGTTATATCAACAGTTTGGAAGGAGGGCATATGTCCAAAGCTAAAGAAAAACCACAATTGGAAACATAACCTATGAATGAAAAAGCACCGATTGTCGGATTAGGAAAAGAAGAGGCAAAGGGTTAAAATGATAATTTATTATGGATGATTGACTTTATGAGTATCTGTGAATCTTGCCAACTTTTAAATCCTGATTTGCAAATGTTGATAAATGTTAATAACAAAGATATGTATCTCTATGTTCTTTGTGAGCATGAAAAATTCAAACAAAGTTGTTGTCAAACAAAGAAGAATAGTCTGACTAGTAAAAAGCATGCTTAGACCAATCTGCTCAAAACACTGACACAGGCTACCATTAAGCATAATTTGCGCTCAAAGTGATCAAGCATAATTTATTCAAAATTATGACATAGGCTGCCAACAAGCATAATCTGCTTAAAAAATGGTATAACATACCAAATGAGCACAAACTACTTAAACCAATGACATAGGCTACTATCGAGCATAATTTATTCTCAAAGCATTCAAACATAATTTGCTCAAAATTATGGCATAAATTACTATCGAGGATAATTCACCCTAACAATGATATAATGTAGCAAAACAAAATAAAGCTCAATGGTCTTTGATAAAAAAGCATCAACAGATCAAAACAATTGAAGACTTTGCACAAATTACAAAGAATAAAGCAAAAATGTTTGAAGGAAAAATGGCCAACAATATCATAATATATTCTTAATTATTGGCAATATTTACGTTCAATCGAGATCAGACTCCCAACAAGCTCATATTCATGATACAAGTGGCCTTAAGCACAAATTACTTAAGTATGTGACTTAAGGAAAAATTGTTCTAAAACTTCAGAAATGATTAATACAAACTAACCAAGAAGGAAAGTGTCCCTAATAGTGATCGGAGAACAAGTTCATGAATTAATGAAACTAGATTAAGTCTTCCAGAGAAACTAAAAAAAAGTCTAATCTATCCACTTCACTACATGGACTATCTTAGTAAGAAAGTGTCACTTAGAAAATCCTTCAAATAATCACACTCATTAACTAATACATTCACAAAAAGAAAAAAAGAAAATGTGGTAGAAAGACAAACTCAAATTAAAGATGCTCAAATTTATCTAATGATCGAATCATTTACAAAGGTCACTATACTACATAAATTTCTCAAAGCTTTTCCTATAATCTACATTCAAAAATCAAAAGACATATCCATTGCTAATTAATTCTAAGCCAATTATCGGGATGATTGAAAAGCAATCTCCCTAGTTGCCTTAACCGCCTCAGATATTTGTTCATTAATCAATTTCCCACTACTATCTAGATTTATTTTTATTAATCTTTTTTGTTTTTCCTTTTTGGACCACAAGGAATAATTAATTAAATCTACAAGAGCTATTTCTATGAGCTTCCATTATGGGTAGACACTGATTCATTATATACTCCAAAATCGAATGTTACCTAGGTGTAAGCACAATACGACAGCAAAGATGGTTCTAAAAGTCCCAATAATATGAATCTTTGCAAGTCAAGAAATGCAAATATTTGTAAGCTTTGGAGAGTAATTGGTGATTAGCATATGAATCTCCTTTACGTTATTTGATAACAAAAAAAAACAAAGCAATGCTTAACTCTAAACTTCTCAAACAAGGTCTATATTGGCAAAAAAGACACCAAATTCCCTCAAAATAACCTTAATTTTTACGATAGATACCTCCGAGACTTTTCAGTGAAAATGGGAGAACATCATAAAGGATTAAAGGGCAAGTCATAAATTTAGCAAGCAAAAGGCTAAAATTGAAAAAATTGAATGGTTAAGAGTTAATCAGGCAGGGATAAGTTAGTTCCCAAGAAATGGATGGGAAACACAATAGTCAACAAATAAGTTTTTAATAACAGTTAATTCTCAATGATAATTTCAAAGTGACAAAAAGGTATTGCAAAGTATGGTATAAGTTCTCAGTTAAAAACCACTTTCGAGTGCTTGAATGCACAGTCAACTAATCTAAGAATAAGATAAAATTGTATTAAAACATTTGGACAAGCCTCTTCCAATCACCTAAAGGGGCTAAGGATAAATATAGGATCGAAGCCCAACTTAACAGCTCAACTGAGGGCTTTAAGTGAGAGAAAACCCATTTTACCCCTCTGTGTGTCTAGAAAAGGAATTGTATGAGTTCAATTTATAATTATTGAATACTTCTCTCTCATTTGAATTCTCTTTAACTTTAAAGATCGAAGGGACTTTAACAGTCATTACTGCTCAAGCCATTGTGCAAGTGAGTTTCAGCCAATGCATTCAACTACAAGAGATTGGAGCATTCATCAATTGGATGGAAGATTTTCATACTCATTGGCTAAAGCAACTTTATCATAAGCTAGTTCTTCCAAAATTAAATTATTAAGAACATCTAGTTCTTGGAATTCATCAGGGAATGGCATTAAAGGATAATCTTTAATACTTTTCCCTTTTTTAAGAAATTTTCAATCTGAAAAAGAGTGTATTATCAACTGATGATCAATCATTTCTAAGCCTACAAAACATCTCATAATTAAGACAATTATTAATATAATCAAAGTAAAATAGGTAAATAATTGGAATACTTGCAACTAAACATGTAACTCTTACTTGCTAGATTGCATTGTATAATCATTTGCTTGTAAAGAACATCCTTTATCAAAATCTTCCAACCTTCTTTCCATATAAATTTTGGTTTGAATATGCTATTAGATAATAGAAGAGTCGCAGATAACTTTCTTAAGTGGTCACAAATACCCCCAAAGACTCGCTTCAATTATAGCTTCTCTAAATGTTTAGTACTTGAATATTCCATTCACAATGTGAATTTCCTCGTAGTTTCATGGTGTGAATAAAATTTGTAAGTAGTACTTTCATCGTTAGAGGGAGGCACAAAGAATACCTGGCCAATTGCAATTTTCCTTTTTAATTTCTTGGAAACCAATCCTTGACTAGCTTCTCGGAAACAATGATTAGGAAACTCGTCATGTGTCAAGTCTTCTAATTCAGCACACTTGTTATTAGGCATCCATCCAAGATAAAAATTGAGTTCGCAGTACACCTATTTTTTCCCACCTCACCAAGATTTCAGTTTCATTGTACATAATATATCGCTCTCCTTCCGAATGGAAATTCTATTTTTCAACTTGTGGATATCTAAATGGAGTGACTTAGCATGCATGTCAAGAATTTTCTGTACTTCGCGTGTATCTTGAAATTTTTCTTGAAACAAAGGAGTCTACTTTTATCTGCATATTTAGAAACATATATAAATTTTGTATTGATTCTAATTCCTGTCTCACCTTATCTCTAGTGCAGAATTACTCTAGATGGAGTGATTTGCATACAAAATAATGTGAAAGTTTAAATGTAATGGAAAATATATCTCACTTATGATTCATTTGTTGATGCTGAATTAGACGGTCAATATTGCATCTTGTCAGCGAATTTATAATTAGTTCAGAAATATCAAATAACAAAACCTACATCATTATGTTTTTATTAATTGTACATTTTCCCCAGTTTTAACTTATGAAGAGAAGCTTCAATTCAGATAGATATGGATAGAATTGAAGAGAAGAAGTAGAAAATAATAATGAAATCATCTTTTCATTAGTTTTAGATCACACGACTGAAAGAATTTTTTTCCTCCGTACTAAATATTTTTAAGATCGAAATTTAATAAAAAATTATAATATTATTTGAACATGAAGTTTTTAATTTGAAGTTATCATGTTCAATTAAAAATTTCCATCGAGGTTAACACTTCTTTTGTTTCTTTTGCCAACAACTTTAAGAATGAGATACCATCACTTATATTATTTTGGAAAATTATACTTTACACCCTAGAATATTCATTAAGCAATAAATTATATTTTTAAGCTTTAAAAACCTATAAATTATATCCTTAAACTTTAAACAAGTCATAAATTATCCCTTAAATTTTGAAAAAAAAAATTATAAATGTTATAAAATTGAGAAAAATATAATACATAAGAAACTTATAATAGAGATAATGTAAAAGAGAAATATAATTCTTTCTTCTTTTTTACTTCTTACAAGGACACATAAACCTTATTTATAGACTTAGAATTATAAGAAAAATCATATAACTAAATATTATAACATTAATTATGATAGTGGAGTATTAAGATGAAGTTATTGGGGAATGTATAAAAAAGGAAAAGTGAATCATTCACATATTATTCAGTAAATTTATAACAAGATGAACCATTCAATAAATTAATAATAAGGTAAACTATTCATTATTCAATAAATTCATAATAATAAAAATAATCCACTAGTAAATGTGTTACATATATATTGTTAATGTCTTATTTCTTCTTGTATAAAGCACAAAGCTTATATTGAATGTATTATTAATTCCGATTGCTCTCTAAATCATAAAACTCATATTTTGGTAATGAAATAAAGTGTTTAACCTAAGTTTTATTCCTTATAGTTAAAGAAACAAATCTTTCAACAAAGCATATATAATACAATTACTAATTTAGAATTAAAATTAATAGTCAATAACGTTTTCATATTTTTTTAGATTTTAAGGAAGTGATTTGTAACTTTTTTAAAATTTAATGATGTTAACACTATTTGTATGTTTGTAAGTTTATGAAGGTAATTTATCATTTATAAAATTTTAAGGATGTAAAATATATTTTTTTCTTTTTTTTTATTGATGAGTTTATTATGGAGCAAGCCAAAGCAAAGAAGAAAAGTGATTCTGCTTACTCAAAGGAGTGACATCATGGATATGGATCTCCTCAATTTCTTATTTTTGAAATTTCTTTAATTTTAAAGAGATAAAGATACAACTTTTTCTTCTAAGATTTACAATTTTTTTATTGGATCTCTCCATTTCAATACAAAAAGAATTTTATATCTATTTTTATCCTAAATTCACAATCTCAATTTTTTTAAAATTGAGGGGATCCATATTCACTGAGCACACATGCATGTTAATGTTCATGCCTAATCCATCAGTCAACTACTAAATGTCATTCTCCTTTTGTGATTCCCACGTTTTCTAAATCTTAACAAATTTGTTGTTTCAGTGATATAATTTTTATAAAAAATTATAATTTTATATATAAAATTTACAGTTTTTTTAATAAAACATTATTCTCTATTTGTAACAAATATTTAAAACATTAGAATTCTATCATCGAAATTTAATTACAGGAGATGTCGCAATTCCGTGGGCAACAAATATATTGATACTTATTATTACAAGTCGGGAAATAACCCTTGATATTATGGTAAATTAATGATTTAAAAAATTAAGTTTAACCCTTTTAAAGTACAATATACATTTTACAAGGTAAAGTAAATTATCACAGTTGCTGATGATAAAATCAAAGCTCAAAGTTTGATAAATAGAAAACAACTGAAAAAGTAATTTTTTAAATTGTTCACTACCTGAATTTTCTCATCAATGAATATAATGATTTACTTTATCTTGTAAAGTGTGTTTTGCATTTTAGAAGGGTTAGATCCCTGCTAGTAATGTCTAAAAACTTTATTTAGACTCTATTTGTTTTGTCAGAAAATATCTTTCATAGGAATAAGCTCATTTATTTATGTTCATACATAGTTATAAAATATTAAAATAATATAAAATAGTTTCTTTGTTTGTTATATACAGGAAGTACGACGAAAAACATCCAATATTTTAAAGGAGAAGTTGTTTTTCTCTACTATCATGACATCATGTATTATTTTATTAATTATAAAATATATAAGTAACATAAAATTAAAATTATTTACTTATATACAAGCAAATGAGATATATTCCAATAAAACAAAACCACCCTTAGTGTATTTGTAATTTTTCTGTAGTGCTGTAGTGCTTCTCGTGTCTTTGGATTGTGAGAATGCGAGTTCCAGATGGAATTCTTCTTTATGGAACCTACCAATGGACTTTGATTTCTTTGGAATAAGATTCTTGTATTCAAAATGAAAAAAAAAAAAAAAAAAAGTTGACGATAAAGTAATTAACATGCAGAAGATGCAATATGTATACTGGGATTGTGGAAAAAATAGCCCCCTTTATTTCTTTGGAATAAGATGCTTGTATTCAAAATGAAAAAAAAAAAAGTTGACAATAAAGTAATTAACATGCAGGACATGCAATATGCATGTGGGATTGTGGAAAAAATAGGCCCCGGTGATGATAAGGTTATTCCCACAAATGTCTCAAGTTTTGGTAAGGAAGAAAGTTAGAGCATCTTCCAAACTATTACACAGTTGAGAGAGTTAAAATAGGAGGGTACGATCTTGCATTTTAGAAGATAATGTGAAGCATAGTAACTGTTGCTAAAAAAATCAGGGTCTGTTTGGAAACTTGTTCTGTTTTTCTATTTTTAAAAACTATTTTTAAAAACAGCCCAGAGTTGTTTTCAAAAACAGTTTTTAAAACAGGATTTCAGAACAAAATTTTCAAAATTATTTTTAAAAATAGCAAATTATTTTTAAAAACAGTTATCAAACAGACCCTCAATTATCCAAAATTTAATAAATACTAATCAATCAAACAAGTAATTTTTAATCTTGCACTTTTGAAGATAATGAATTTGATTTTCAATATTTTAGTAGGGATCTTCTCAGCTTATCTCAAATATTATATATTGAAAATGTGCTCAAAAGGTTCAATATATTTTATGTGCTATCCAAGTATTGCACCCTTCTAGGAGAGTAAAATTCTTTCTAAAGCACAATGTCATCAAAATAATGTACACATCTTAATATTGCTATTAATTTAGTATACTTAGGAGATACTTGAGTGGTCATGGTCAGAAATATTGAACTGTTGCAAAGAAAATTATAAAGTACCTATAAGATACAAAGAGTCTTTGTATGGACCTATTATAGATTTGATGATATGATTTTTGCAAGCTACTTTGACTATAATTTTATGAATTATCCAAATGATAGAAAGTTGATATTTGGATACATCTTCATAATGATAGGAGAAGTTATATCATGGAAACTATCAAGTAGTCAATTATAGTAACATCTACTATAGAGGTAGAGTATATTGCATGTTGTGAAACAACTTCTAAGGCTAGCTATTTGGTTAAGGAACATAATATCTGAATTCAAAGCTGTAGAGCTCATTTCTTGGACTTTAACCATATGCTACAATAGTGTTGTCATAGTAAACTTCTCTTAAAATAATAAAAATACTGCCCGTACAAAATATTTTGATATAAAGTATTAATTTGTTAGAGAGAAGACACACAAGCATTATACATATTATCACAGATCGTATGCTTGTGAATCCACTTAGGTGTGAAGGCAAGTGATTAGAATGAGTTTGATTAAGTTTTTTTATGTTTAGGGTTAATGATAATGTTCTTATATATTTTGTTAAGAACACTTATGTTTTATATATATGTTATCACTGAATGTACACAGTTGTTCTATGGTATATCAATAGAGACATTTAGGCCATGCCACATTATTATGTTGAAATTTATTCTCAATTTGGCATCTTAAGCAGACGCGCAGACCATTTTATAAAGATGTATATATGATCACATTTTGATATGTATGTTTGGTTTCTCACACGTTTCACATTATGTTTCAATCGTTAGAACATAATGTGATATTAGCATCCTTATCGAATATGATAATCTATATTATTAAGTACTTATGCTTGACCTATGGTTGTAATGATATAATGATTGTTGTTATTAACATTCATTGTTGTGGCCACATATTATAATCTAACTTTTCATTTGTTAAACTATATTGTCTAAGTAGGAAACTATTAGAATTTCCTATATGGACTATCATATTTTAATCAATTATATATTACTGGATTAAATGAGTATCATAACAACTAATTATATTTGGTTAATTAACATGTGATCAAACTATTAAGTTTATAAAGACACATAGACCATTAGTGAACTTCAGCGGTGTGAACCTTATAACTGAGCCAATTGACTTAGTAGGGTTTTAATAAGGCATGTTCCTACTCACATCTTATTATCATTACAAAAAATAATGTGATTTTCAATGGATTTCGACGAATTTTTTCATCAAAAATGGATCAAAAAATTGACTAAAAATGAAAATGTCATTGGTTACCGACAAAAAAATCCATTAGAAATCTATCAAAAAATCCATCGTACAATTATTTTCATTAAAAAATCCATAAGAAAATGGGCATAAATTTTCAAAAATTTTGCCTGTGTTTCCAATGGAAATAATTGTACAATGGATTTCTGATGGAAAAATCCATTGAAAATTTCAAAAACTTTTTAAACTTCGGGCATGCATTCTAGCACTCAATTTCATTTTTCTTTTTCTTCTTATGCAGTATCAAAGCTCTTTCTTACTTTCCTAACTTGATTCTTGTCCTTTGAAGGTATTTTTTATAAATCTAAATCGATTAAATTGTTCTAACTGCTTTGTTTTACATTTTTACCATTTTTTTGTTTAATTATTATGTGTTTCATGAGTTAATTGATTTATCTTATTTTGCTTTCTATAATTTTGGACTTTAGTTTCTATACTAGTTTATTTGTAACTTATCTTGCTTAGACACTACGATTAGTACATATTTTTAATTGTTAGTTAATTAATTATTTATAATGTTTAATACTGTAAGAGTTAATTTTAATTATTAGTTATATTTTCTTATATGTTTGAATTAGAATTGACTAATTATAACTAGTAAATTATATTTAGAAACTATATACATTTTGAATTAGATTATGTAGGATTAAGTAGTTAGGTGACATAGTTAATAGTGTTTTTGAAATTACTTTAGAACTTAATTATATTTTTAGTTATAATATATTTGTATTTTAGAAATTATATATATTTTTTAATTTAGTTAATTTTTGAAATCAATAAATGTATTGTAGATATGAATTATTAATTTCCTAAATAGATCTAATTATTGTTTATTTATTGAGTAGGATAAAAAATAATAATGGACCTATTTACGGAATATGGAAATTCCATAAATAGTTTCTCCTATATATTTCCATAACTATGTAGTGATTTTCTCCTATTTTAATAAACTTCGATAAACAGAATATGAAAATTCCAAAACACAATAGACTGATGTATGATAGACTTATTCCGGGACGTAATGGATATAAGACAGATTTTCTTAATGGGGTGAAAGAATTTATCGATTTTGCAAAAACTTAGCCAATTTGTATGTGTGATAGTAGGATAAGGTGTCAAGTATGATCCCTTCATCATTGCATAACAAGTAACACAAGTGTATTATGCACCATACCCACGAATAAAGAGAGATAAGTAAGGTTGGTGGGTTGTTACAAAGACCAAGCCACGTAGAGTGTTCGAGGATAATCACACAAAAGAATATGTTTAAAAGGATGATCATATGTCATATGTACCTTAGTTTATTCCAACAAATGATTCAATTGCTAGCTTACATGATGAAGATGGTAGATATGAGGAGGTAGATAAGCTAATAGATATAAAACAAGAGGGTGATGTCAATGAAGATGAAGATGATGATGTAAAAATTCCAAAACACAATAGGTGGATGTATGATAGACTTCTTCCAAGACGTAATGGATATAAGATAGATTTTCTTAATGGGGTGAAAGAATTTATCGATTTTATAAAAACTCAGTCAATTTATATGCGTGATAGTTGGATAAGGTGTCAAGTATGATCCCTTCATCGATGCTTAATAAGTAACACAAGTGTATTATGCACCACACCCACAAATAAAGAGAGACAAGTAAGGTTGGTGGGTGGTTACAAAGACCAAGCCTCACAGAATGGTCAAGGATAATCACACAACAGAACATGTTTACAAGGATGATCATATATCATATGTACCTTAGTTGATTCCTGCTGATGATTCAATTGCTAGCTTACATGATGAAGATGATAGACATAAGGAGATGAATGAGTTAATAGATATAGAATAAGAGGATGATGTCAACAAAGATGAAGATAATGATGAGAAAATGTAGATGATGAATTTGACGAATGAAACTACCATTTTATATATAACATGTTAATTTATTACTTGTATATATGAGTGCTAAATTTCTTTATTCATATTTCAATATATATGATTATTTTTTAATTATGTCATGTGTAAATATTTGCATATGACAAACCATACAGGTTATAGACAAGGAGGTAGAGGACAACGGTCACAAGGATGAGGTTTTCCAGTGATTCCCTAAGTAGCAATTTGCTTATGATTGCCAATCAGAGCTCCCCAGCTATTGTTCTTCCTAGTTACACTTTTATGCCCACACCATGACTAACATTTGGCTAGATGGAGCCACCTACACAAGCATCAATGTAGATATAGTCACAACAGCATCAAGCCCCCTCCTTGGAGATAGCTAAGATACCTTCGCTAATGGCGCCTCCATCTACAGGAGCAACATCTGCCTTTAGACATTATGTCGTATAGGACAGAGCTGTCGTATAGGACAGAGCATGTATTCTTGATTAATTTCTTCATTATGTTTATTTAATTTCTTAATGTTATTTATTTTTATTAGTTAATTAGGTTTTGCCCAATCCATAAGCCTGTAAGCACCATACAACACATCATTATGAGCAAGTATGAAGGTGTATGGCCCATATGGAAGAGTATTCTAGAACCCACCTCCTACAGGATGTTATACACAAAGTTTAGGTAAAGTTTCAATAGTTTGTTTATAATTTAATTTCTTTTTTAAACCATTCACTAACTATATGGTGTTTTCCCTTTTTTTTAATTGCAAACATATTAGAAGTGGAACCCTTCCTATGAGAATGACATGTAAAAGAACTTCAACCATAAGGGATCTAACAAAATGAAAGATATGATGGATGAGATGCAGAAAAAGAGTCTAACTCAACCTGGCTATATCATTGATAAGGAATGGGAAGGTCTTCTCAAGTATTAAGAGGATCCTAAATTTAAGTCTAAATCCAAGTACAATAAAAGGAATGAAGCCTCGGATATAGCTGGACAGAATTCTTCCCTACACATAAGTGGATCCATCTCCGTAACAGAGCATCGATTAGGCATGGTAATTTTATTTTAAGTTAATGTTATTTATGCCATTTTAACTTAATGTTATTTATGTCCATGAAAATTTTCATGCGCAAAAACGTGAGACTACAGTCGAGCTGTCCGTGGATAACTCATTCTGCCATACCCACACCTAGAAAGATGACCAATGGATCTGGCTTCGAGCTACATAGTCCTACGCAAGTAGCTATTCTTAACTTACATTTTTATTATTAATGTATTATATATTTTGTAGTAAAAATATTATATTAATTTATAATATTAAATAATTAATTATTTTAATTTGCAGGAGAATTTCAACAAAAGAAATGAAGAGTTGGCACACACTCAGATGCAAAGAGGTGAAGGCTTTGGGGACACAATTAGTGATTTGGCAAGCCATCTAATCGTAATTTGTGCGTAGACACTATTAGCGAGAACAAAAAGGGATGGGTCTACAGTTTGGGGTTCAAGGCAACAGTGGCGACGTCTACATTGACTGTTACAGCTCACACCGACAAAGTATTACATGCTACGCTGGATCAGCTCATGCATGCTATGATTGAGATGTAGTAACAAATGATTCAATTATTCGCTCAAACAGAGCAACTCATGACTTAACAGCAGCAATAGCAACAATAGAGCATCGTCTCCTCCTCTTCTATCTGATCCTCATTCATACTGCCATCAGCCTATGCCTATTACTAGCTGTTGCATCCCTTTGTATATCCATCACCACCATCGTAGCCATCCCAACCAATGGTTCGACTACCACTAGCTAGAGGTCTTAGACAACCATAGTAGTAAAACACTCAGAATCCAGAAACTAATGATCAGTTTTTCTCTGACGATCTTGGATTGTAATTATATTTTTATTTGAATAATATGTTTCATACATTGATTTGAATAATACAATTGATAAATTATTTTATTAATTTTATATATTTATACATATTCTACTGCATTATATTTTAATTTTTTATTATAATTAAATAATAATTTTTGGAATATCAAATTAAAAAATATTAAAATCAATTTTTAATACTAATCAAAATAATTTTAATAAAACTTTAAAAATTGAAAATTATGTCAAATAATATTTTAAAAGATTTTCCTTTTTTCGATAAATTTTTTACGACTTTTCAACAGATTTTCAACAAAAATTTTGATGAATTTATTAATAGATTTATGATGAAGTTCTGATGAAAAAAAAGTTAATAGAAAAAACTATCGCCTCAAAATCAGTCAGAAATTTTTTTCTAATGGAAAATAATTTTCGACCATGCTTTCACCGATGACCATATTCTGTTGGAAATTCATTGTTTTCAACAGATTTTTAATGATTTCTGACAAATTTTTATGTCATAAATCGCTCATTTTTTTGTAGTATATAAACTGTGATTATTTCATTGGAACTTCAATTTTGTTTCTCTCCTTTTTCTCTGTTAGGATTTGTGAGGAATGAACTTAATCAGGAGTTCTTACTACAATGGATTTTCAATATGAACCAAGTAAAGTAACTATTGTTTTACAAATTCAATTTATTTGTATAGATATAATATTTTGTAATATGATGTAATGGATTAGGTTAATTGACCATATATATAATATTTTGTATAGATATAATATTTTATATATCGTTATAAAATGTTAAAATGATAAAAAAAATATTCTATTTGTTTAATATTATATATAATGTATGCCAGAAAACAACATTTATTATTTCTATAAGGAAGTTATTTTCTTCTACTACTATAGCATCATGCATTACTTTATTAATCATAAAATACGTAAGTGGTATGAAATTAAAGTCATTTACTTATATATAAGCCAATGAGATATTTTCCAATAAAACTAACCCACCCTTAGTGTATTTGGAATTTTTCTTATTGCTTCTCGTGTCTTTGGATTGTGAGAATGCGAGTTCCAGATGGAATTCTTCTTTATGGAACCTACTAATGGACTTTGATTTCTTTGGAATAAGATTCTTGTACTCAAAATGAATAAAGTTAACAATAAAGTAATTAACATGCACGAGATGCAATACGTATGCTGGGATTGTGGGAAAAAATAGTCGCCAATGATGGATAAGGTTATTCTAACGTTTGTCTCAAGTTTTGGTAAGGAAGAAAGTTAGAGCATCTTCCAAACCATTAAACAGTTGAGAGAGATAAAATTAGAAGAGTATGATTTTGTACTTTAACGCTATGCTTGGTAGCGTCGAAAGTGGGAGGAAAAGAAAAATACCATGGAAAACTAATG
The DNA here is from genome assembly GCA_026873985.1 of Saraca asoca. NCBI lineage: Eukaryota > Viridiplantae > Streptophyta > Magnoliopsida > Fabales > Fabaceae > Saraca > Saraca asoca. The sequence continues at coordinate 19,815 of JANHAO010007453.1, forward strand.
GGAAATTGGTTATGGGTCGTGCTTGATAGCGGGGAAAAGAATTCGAGAATAGAATTTGCACGGAAAATACCCATGGGACCCACCAAAAATATTTTCTTCACATAAGTGCCGAGAAAACCCATTTCTTTGGCCTTTACCCATTTCTTCTCACCTTCTTCTCCGTTCACTCAGCTTCTTCTGCTCCGTTCACTCAGCTTCTTCTTCATCCAGATCCGGTTTGATTCTCTGTTCAAGTTAAGCGTTCTTCGCCGTTGGGAGATCGACGCAGGTGGTGTCTTCCTCTCCGTTCACCCAGGCTTCTTCTCCGTCCAG
>JANHAO010007454.1:0-20147 GCA_026873985.1 Saraca asoca
CTTATGATCCCAGATTAATGGATGTCTGCTAAACGGATCGTGCAAGGCAGCTTCAGAGACCCGGAGTGCATTCCCTTAATAAACTTAATCCATCATTGAGTTTGGAAGCTGGCACCCGTAGATTGGCCAACCAAAAGGGAAGATAAGCATAGCCGAAAACATGGGCTGACAGTGTCGGCTATATCACTTTCTCATTTTGGCTATTACAAGTCTAAAGTTGCGGCTGCTTTTCCCAGCTAGCTATCGATTCTGCAATGGAGTTCAGAGTTGATAAGAATGGTACTCTAGTTTCTCTGTGGGCTTCTTTTCAGATGGTACAGGTCTGGGCAATGGAGAGATTTTAAAGGCTAGGGCTAAACCCTAAGGAATTTAAAGAAGGCCATCCTGAAGTTGCAAGATGGTATAAATTAAAATTCTATGATTGCAATGTGAGTTTAGCTCTAAATTCAACTGTTAATCTATTTAATTGGCGTCCATATGTTAATTCATTCTCTTTCGAGAGAGAAAAATTAATTTCACTTGATTTAGATTCAAGTGAAGAACTTCTGTCCTTTGCTCGTTGTATGAGGGCCTGCAACTTAATGGGTATACATTGTTGTATTGAAGCCGTGGGCATCTAGTATTTCAGTTTGCATAGGCGGTTGCAGCCACTGCACCCTTTGGAAATGTAAGTACCACTTGTATTTACTTGTCATACTTGTTTAATACCTCAACCAGGGTTCAAGGCAGATTATAGTTCGGTACTTTTATATGCTTTTACTATAGACAATGTAGAATTAGATAAGCATGAATAGTTTCATAGAATTAAGCTTTTTGAGTATATATCTCTGTCTGTTGTCGTTGCTAAATACCAAGAATAAGAAAATGAAAGAACTAATATTCATACCATTTTTTCATTCAGATTCCATAATTTCATGTTAATCAGCAGTGGCTATATACCTTTTTTTTTTCCCCCTAAAAACCCACTGTATTTGGATTTCTTCTGAACGAGTTAGTGTACGCCTTTGGTCACTTTTAGTCAAAGATCTGAACTTTTTGGGTTTTGTCTATGGTGAAGCGATTTCAGAGATTTGGGATTTGAGGATTGGCCTTGTGAATCCAGCTATAGATTGTTAAGGTATAGGCAGCTTCTGAGTATTGTATCCCATTACCACAGAATTACTGTGGTGTATCCACACCTTTGAAACATTTCCCTTTTCATCCAACCTAATTGCCACAGAATCTACCACAGTTCTTTCTTGCCTCCAATTATCTGTGTTTTCCAAATTCAACTTCCTTCCTCTTCCACTGTTCAGTGGTATCTAAAAGTCAACATTAGGGCTTTTCTTGATGTTATCAAGGACTATTGGAAGCTGTGAAAATATTTCCACAGAATGTCCAGGATCTTATAGATGAACCTTTAAAATTTTAAGAGTGCTAGATTCTGCTAACACAAGAAATGAAATGAATAAAAACTATAGATAATGTGTTTAAGGCTTTATTGAATTCCTTATGTTGTATTAGGAAAATTTTTTATTGTGTCTTAAGTGCATGAGTCCAAGCAGATGGTTTTGGCTATTTTCTGTTACACTGAAAAAAAATTAACGATAAAATTTTCTCAACTTTCAACACAAGAAGCTGAAACATAAGTTACACTCAGAAATTAACCGCATATTCTTCACATTTTAACTTTAAAGCTGATGGAACCTGATTCTTCATTCTGTTAATATCCAATACCAACAACAAATGATCAAATTTTCTTCATATTTTCTGTGATATCTTGTTCAAGAGGTTAAGCTTTAGCAAAAGTAATTTTATTATATCTGTTACGGATAGAATGAACTTGATATATTGTTATCCTTGCTAGAAACAATGAAATGGTTGAGTCTAAAGGGGATTGAACAACTTCAACAACTGGTTTTGAGTCTCTATGAAATGTTCTTGTAATATATAATAAAATACATATATAATAAGAATCTTAAATATATATGACAAAGACATATATATGTGTGGCAGAAGTAGTGGTAGTTTGTATGTTTGCACCAGTGATTGAAACACTAGCTGAGGCCTCGGAGGATTGAAGTCATCATGATTTTTTTTTCTTTATTTACTGATTTTGCTTTGCAAGATGCAGAAATGGACTGCTCCAATACTTTGTCAGCTTTTGTTTATCCATTTGAACCGAAATATCCATGTTAAGTTTTGCCATACCCATGCATGTAATTGCATATATATATTTTATTTAAATTTAACAAAGTGTATATATGCACAAAGCATGCTTGCTTTTAGTAGCCCAACAAGGCCATTTTGTAGACACACTAACATCTGTACTTATACCCTTCAAGTGTAAATATGAGGTTGCTAATGTTCTTTTGCCTCTGAGACTGTAAGCATACGAGGATGATTTTTGTGGGCTATCATGAGGTTATAATTTAACATATATTGACTTTTAATAAGGGAAGCCTTTGCCATTGTTTCTGTACCCTACCAAACCTGATTCCCTCCTTAATACTTCAGCTCACCAAAACTGTGCCGTTTTGGGGAAACCCATTTTTATTTTCCCTCAGCTGGCCGAAACACTATGCCATAAAACTCAGCCTCTTTTTGTTTCTTCCTTCGGAAACCCTTGTGCAACTGTTCTCCTTCTTTTCTCTGTTGAATCGAAGTGGAAGATAGCAATCCAGCAGCGTTCTCTTCTTAGCTATCTTCCTTCAGTCACAGTAATTCTCCAAACTGAACCATTTCAGCCAGCAAGGGATGTCTGTTCTGCACTTTGATGTTAGAAGTAGAATAGTAACTTGACTCTGGCTTAGCCTACGATTGTCTGTCATTGTCGGAGTCCAGCTCATATGGGAGAGTCATGGCACAGCTCCCTGTTGCAGTTAAAGCTAGCAGAGCTGTGTGGCAGCAGGTTAGAGCTGACAGCCTCACAATAGCAAGCTGATGCCTTATTTCAGCTAAGCAGCTTAAGGGTTCAATTGTTAGAACCTGCTTCAACTTCTCCAGAATCACTCCCAAAATCAACTGTCGTCATCTCTTTTTCTGGTTATGGTAGCAGCTTGTGACCAAAGGCAGAGGTACGACCAGCTATTTAAATGTAGACTGAGGGCTTGCCTTACTTGAATGCAAGGTTGAGTTGAGTAGTTGGCTGGAGATGTTGCTTATTACTGAAGAAGAGAAGCCCCATTGACAATATATTTAAGGTTAATTATGGATGTGTATAATATGGGTGCCATCGGACCAGCTGGGTAATGCCATCCTCTGCCTCTGCCACCGAGCTCCACCACCTCTGTTTGACCAACCATTAGAAACCAGCTCCTACCTGTCACTGTAGACCGCGATGGCCCTGCTCAATCCTGTCATATGCTTATGGGTTGTCCTCCTTAGAGCTTTGAATGACCACAGTTGTTGAGGTGTGGATTAAGCTTGAGTTACGCAGCAGAGCAAGACAGCAACAGGTCAGCAGTTTGCTGCCATGTTCCGTCACCTTGGGTTCTAGCTGAACCAGTCTTAGTGGAAAAAGAAATAAATAAATAAGAGCCAGACAACATATGAGAGGAGAGATGTTTGCTTAAGTGAATTTGATATGTGTATGAGTTATATGAATGGCTACAGTAGTGCTGGATTGAAAGTATAGGCTGATCTTGGTTTTGCATAATATGGGTGTTGTGTGGGAAGTGATGGCCAGCTCCACCGTTTATTACTCTCTAATGGCCCGTGGTGACGTTATTTTTCCCTGTAATCATCCTACAGCTTCAACCGAACCTAAACAATTTTGGCAAACTAAAATCCGTGGAGTAATGATACAAGATATTGGTAACTAGGTTCTCATAAGTTAATTTGGGAAAGCTATTCAAGAATTTTCATTTGAAGTTACATATTTTCAAGGTGAGTGGATAATCCTACCCTTTTGAGAATTTCATTTAGTAAAACAAAATAATTTCATTGTTTGAAACGTCACCATTTCTAGGTAAGATGAATAATTATGTTAGTTTGATTTAAAATTCTTATCACATGATGCATAAATATGAAAATAATTTATCTTAGTGTATATCTGCATTTTATAATAATTTTTGTTTATAGAATCAATGATTTCATTTTATCATGATATGAAATTTCTGACATTACTGAATTTTATACTATCTAGAATGATTGATTATATTTTTTGATTTCTGATATCATGATTTTATTAAAATTGATTCTTAGCTCTAGATTTATTGGATAGCATGATGCTTCTAGATCGATTACTTAATTTTGAAATCTTGGATCTGTTGGAAATTTCTTGGAAAACCCACAAGTACAGTTATGATTAGAATATCTATTGGGTAAATAAAGGGGGAGAATATTTGAATATCTAATTGGTGTGTTTGGTGGATTATGATTATATTTGTTAGGTATAATTACCTTTAGGAATTATCCTTTGGATTCTAATTATTTTAGAAAAAGGAAAATTTAAAATATTTTGCTACTTGAATATTGATAAATTTTAGAAAATCTTAATGATTTTTCATATGTTTACATCATAATGAATAGTTCCCACAATATTATACTATAGTACACCTTTTAATTTGTTGATTATTATGTTTACTGATTTGACTTTTTTGATGGATTAAAATTTTGGAATTTATTCTGAAATTGTTTCTTTGAATCTGGTATGCTTATTTTCACAAATGCATGTTTTTCCATTTAGATTCTAAACATAAACTATAAACTGAGTTTTGGTTTTTCTGTAGGATTATTTGCTCATTGAGTTTCTGTAAAACTCATCCTATTTTTCTTTCATGTTTTTTAGAGTCTGAAGTTACTCCCATCGTCCATCCTTATCCATTTGGTTTAGAATATGCTTATTGATCCAGTAGATTACCTTCTGTAGAGCCTAAAGGTATATTGATGGTGAAAGCTTTGACAATTGGTATTTTGTCTAGTTAATGCCTAGTAGGATATAGACGTGTGTTGTTTAGGTAGTTGTGATTTTGAATTGTTTTACAGGATGTGTATAGGGCATGTAGCCCTTGATTGTTTTATAGGTCTTGTGTTCGAAAGTTCATAAAATAGAGGAAATTTTATTAGATTTTTTATAGAAATTAAAATAGAAATATTTGATTATGCATCAATTTAGTTTTGGTCTTTGGTATGCTGAATCAGCTTAGGAAATATTTTGTATGGTTAGGCTTGTAGAGCGTTTCCTGACGCTGATCTTCTATACCAGTCGTTTGTCGTGGATCAAAGTGTGACAAAGTTGGTATCAGAGTATGATCTAAAGTCAAGGTGCATAATTAGGGATCTCCAATTGCCAAATTATGATAGACATACTGACTTCTTATTAGTGCGTCTGGGAGCATGACTATGAATAAGGATATGTTGATGCCCACACCATGAAATATATTAAAAATCCCTGTCGTAATTCTTAAATTTTTCATTTCTACTCACATATGTATCTGATTTGTCTAAACAAATCCTTTTGTTTGATAATAGAGAAATGCTGCCTAGGGTTAGATCTCTGGCTTTTATTGTTAATATGAAGAAGTGTCCAAGAGAGCTTTACAAGAGCCAATCTTCTTCACCATCCTTACCTTTCCCCAACAAGGGCCATAAATTTACCAAGTGCCATAAATGAGTTCATTGATGAACTGGATCAATAGAGACTTCAGAGACAATGGTAAGAAGGGTCAAAAACATAATGAGGGAAACAAAGAACCTCTTAGAGCTGTCATAAAGGGATATTTTAGAGCTATTGTTTCATAGCTTTTAGATGGAGAGGGTATTAAAGTTGGTAAGGAAAATAGTTCTGAGGACTGGCTTGACATAGTGGCTGAAGTAGCATGGCGGGCTGCATATTTTGTTCAGCTAGATACTAGCAATGGAGGCAATATGGATCCTGGTGATTATATAAAGGTTGAATGTGCAGCATCTGGAAGTTCAAGTAAGAGCACCTTTGTTAAAGGGGTAGTTTCTATAGGAAACTATAAAGCATAAGAGCGTGACATCTCAATATAAAAAGCCCAAGCTACTACTTCTAGGAGCAACATCATGTTGAAATTACTGAATTAACAAATGTAGACGATATTGATGGAAATGAGCTTTTCAGTGAATACTCATCTGCCATTGATAGTCATTAGAGTACATTGGTGTACTTTTCTAGCCACTATGTGCTGAAAGAAATAGTATGTGAAGGCACTAGATTGCTACGTATAAGGTTCTATGGCTCTTTTGATAAGCCATTTAAGAGATATCTTTGTGATGATATGTTTAATGAGGCATCTTGTTATCAATCTTGTAAAGAGCCAGCAGATGCCCATGTTCTTTGCTATACACACTAGCAAGGAAATCTTATAGTCAATGTTAAGCGCCTTCCCTTTGTGAGGTTACTTAGGGAAAGAGATGGCAAGATATAGATGTGGCACCAATGTTTGAGGTGTCCTCAAGTGAATGGAGTTCCACCAATAACTCCTAGAGTGGTTATGTTGGATACTACCTAGGGATTGTCTTTTGGAAAGTTCTTGGAGCTTAGCTTTTCAAATCATGCTACTATAAATCATGTTGCAACCTGTGGCCATTCTTTGCAGAGGGACTATCTTCGTTATTATAGGTTTAGGATTATGGTTGCTTTCTTCTGATATTCCCCTATTGATACCTTTTCTGTCCATTTACCTTCATCAATGCCAGAATCTAGGCAAATGCAAGAGGAATGGATCAAAAAGAAGGCATGAGAGTTTTTGAGTAACATGGAAATCTTGTGTGCAAAGATATCAAAGGTGTTGCATATCATTTGTTATTGAAAATGAGCTATCAGATGCATGTGACCTTCATAATTACATAGCAAAGCTAAAAGAGATACTTAGATAGGAAACTATTGTCTATCATATTTTATTGCAATAAGCTATTATAGAGACTCCACAACAAATAGGCTAGACAATTTAAAACAATTTAGAACTAAATCGCTTGAGACGTTCCTTTCTAATTAGTTCATATGTTTAGGATTATCAGCTTTATTCATTGGACTATCATATCAAAAGGAGTTCCAATCTCAAGGCTAAACAAATAAATGAATCTTTTGTTGAGGTTAAGGAATTAAGAATTGAATCTTTTCGTAAGTAAATAGCTCACTTGTCATAGTAATTGCATATGTGCTATTTTGTATTTGATGTTGAATTGAGACTATGGGGTAGTTAAGGTTATGGGTATTAAAGGTACAACTAGGGATTGTTTGATGTGGAAAGGGGAAGTCATATATATATATGTAACTTTTTAGAAATAACTTGTTATGAAGTGACTAGGGAATGCTTGATTTTCTTTAAGTAGCTTGTGGCAATGAGTACATGTGCTTTGAGACAAGAATTTGTAGTGCCAAATGATGGAGTAGATAGTTAGTATTAACTAAGTAGGCATGGTAAAACAATTTGAGTTGGCCAGAGATTTCTAGGTTGGTAGTGAGGTAGATTTATGCTTATAGGTTAGAAGATTGAGTTTGGTCAATCTTCAGTGAAAATGTTGCATGTTGGTTACTAGTTAAACTACTTTGTACTAGGAAATATGTGATGTCTTGCTTCAAAAGTTACGACCATCATTCTTGGTGTTTGTAGTGGTATCAAAGATAATCAATCTAAATTGGTGGCCATGAAAGGAACTTCTTTTAGATTAGCCTTGAATGTAAGTGAGTAAATTAGTCACTTTCTACATCCTTGAAAGATTATCAATGTTATAGTGATTAAAATAGGCCTGAATCCATATTATGCTATATCTTGTCTTACTTGAGATAGTTGAATGAGAATAGATTAATGTTATGCGACATATGATAAAAGTATAAAAGTATGTAGGTATATGTGGTTGCTCAAATCTTGGAAATTGTCTATGTGTTTGTAAGTGTTAGAATATGAAATGAGTATTGGAGATGGCCTATATATTTTTGAGGACATAGCACTACTTTTATGATGACATTATGTACTACGTAGGTATAGTATCTTGAGTTGGTCAAGATACATTAAGGTTTATATGAGAACTGTGTTATGTGTAAAATTATATGTCTAGTTGAACTATATGATTATGGGAGTATAGCTTTGTTCAGAAATGTTGGATTGGGATTGTTATGCATTTATTAAATGTACATGTTTTTGTATATGGTGTAGATACTATGAAGATAATGCTTCCTTGCTAGGATAGTAACTGCATAACTGGCCAATGAAGGATGTTAGTTAAGAGTTAGGTTAGTTTTAAGTTCAAGTTTGAATTTGAATAGCTAATGGGAATCAAGTTAGAATTTAGTTAGATAAAGGATAGTGTTAGTTGATTGAAATGCTACTAAATTAATGTTACGTAATTGGAAGTATAGGATTGTGTAATTTGGTGAGAGCTATATATTATTTTGGGGACTATAGGACTCTACAATGGATGCTATGGTATATAACTAGCATATAAGTGATCCGCATGTGTTTGATCGATAAATGTATATTGATTGGATGAGCACTTTAGCCTAGCTAACATGATCAAATTCTACATGGTGCATAAATTCTATCGGTTCATCTAATGAAAGCATTAGTGGATAATTCTTGAGGTCAAGCAAAACTAAGACTAAATTAATAAATTGTTTGTCACAAAGGAAGTGTTTCTAAAGTGGTTAGAATTAACCAGAATCTTGATTTCGACCATTTCCAAAGTTTTGACTCATTATTTTCTTTCTTGCCCCAATTAGAGTCTTGAGTTTCAACTTCCTCACCTATATACCAATTGTAAGATTGCATCAGCAAATTATTCAAGAATAAACTTTATGAATGCCTACCCTTATGTCCTTAGGGAAGAAAGAACTTTATCTAATACTGAACTTTTGTTTTATAGGCAAAAAGTCATAACGTAGAGTTACCTTAGATAACCCATACTCATTTATTCTAGTAAGGACTTATGCAAATAGAGGCATGTGAATAGCATTAGTCTAATAATAAGTCAGTGATTATTAAGCATAAAGTGGCTCATATGCCTTAAGCATAGGCATAGATGATTGTATGTATCTATAGATATAGGAATTGTAATTTGAGCGTGGATTGTGGAAGTTGTGTATACCTTTGTGTAACAATCTATTGAATTTATTTAATTCTACTCGAATTCCAATGGCCATGTGATATGATACTGTTAACTAGTTCCATACAATCAAAAGGGTTATACCATAATAGGATTTCAAGACAAATCCTTTAAAGGGGAGGAGATTTTGTTATACTCTTCAAGTGTAAATATGAGGTTGCTAATGTTCTTTTGCCTCTGAGACTATAAGCATATGAAGATAATTTTTGTGGGCCACCATGAGGTTATAATTTAACATATATTGACTTTTAATAAAGGAAGCCTTTGTTATTGTTTTTGTAGCTTACCAAACCTTATTTCTTCCTTAATACTTCAGCTCACCAAAATTGTGTTGTTTTAAGGAAACATATTTTTATTTTCCCTCAGCTAGCCCAAACATTCGACCATAAAACTCAACTATTTTTTGTTTCTTCCTCCTGAAACCCTTATGTAGCTATTCTCCTTTTTTTCTTTGTTGAGCTGAAATGGAAGATAGCAATCCAGCAGTGTTCTCTTCTTAGATATCTTCCTTCAGTCATAGTAGTTCTCCAAATTGAACCATTTCAGCTAGTAAGGGATGTCTATTTTGCACTTTGATGTTGGAAGCAAAACAATAACTTGACTCTGGCTTAGCTTGTGGTTTTGTGTCATTGTTGGAGTCCAGCTCATATGGAAGAGTCACGATGTAGCTCCTTGTTGTAGTTGAACTTGTAGAGTTGCATGGCAACATGTTGGAGCCGAGAGCCTCACAACAGTAAGCTAATGCCCTATTTTAGCTAAGTAGCTTAAGGGTTCAACTATTTGAACCTGCTTCCTTCAACTCCATCAGAATCACGCCCAATTACACTTTGTTGCCAAGTGTTAAAAAAACATGGGCTAAAGAATTTGAATATCCGACTTAGAAGGCAATGATAGTGCCACAATATGATGCACAATTTGCTAGACTTTGTTGTTATGTCAGGTATCTAATTCCAATTAAGAGAGCTAAGGTGAAGAGATTTATGCATGGATTTCACAACTATTTCTTTGATTGAGTTATTATCATTGATACTAACACCTATCACCAAGCCTTGAATCAAGCTTTTCTTGTGAAACTTAGATCAAAAGAAAAGAGGGTGAAGGAAGGAACCTTAGGAAATAAGGGATTGATGTTTGAAGGTTGAACTACTGGCAAGCTAGGAAAGGCATCATCTATGCAAAGTGCACCACCTAGAAGAATGATGGGTAATCTCAGAGCCATAGTCCATAATAGGGGACCAATACACCAAAATCAATCTACATCAAGGGCATCTAATTGAGAAATACTCAGCACCCAGTTTATCATGAATAGATGTGTTGTATTTTAACTAATGTAGGACCAATCATCGTAGACCTTTTAGGTGTGAAGCTTGAGCATGTTTTAAGAGAAGGCATATGGAGCATAAGGTGAGAGAATATTCGATTACAACATTCCATGGCATTACTGCTACCTTGAGTGCGCCAATGATACAAAATGCAACATTTGTTTGATCTCTATCTGTAGTAGGCCGTGGAGCAGGAAAAGGAAATAAAGGGTGAGAGACTATGGAATCACTGACCAGTGTGTATGTATTGACATTCCAAGAAGCCCAAGCTTTTAATGATATGGTGACAGGTGCTTTATTACTTGGAAATTACCTACAAAGAGCTTTATTTGATCCTGGTGTCCTAGTCTCACTTATTCATTTGTGTCTAGGGACTTAGCTGAAATACTAATGAAACCTAAGATAGATTTGGAACATGTGTTAATGGTTGCTAACTCAATGAGAAACATATTACTCGCCATTCAAGGAATCAATTAGTGTGAAGTAAGGATCAATAATTAGCCCACAATAGTAAACTTAGTTCTATTATATATGACTAACTGTGATGTGATATTAGGGATGAACTAGTTGTCTAAGTATCACACTTACGTAGATTGCTACCATAAAACTATGACTTACCAACCAAAAGGAGGAGTAGTGCAAATCTTTTAGGGTGAATGATTAGCCATTGTACCCACCGTTATCACTTGTACTAAGGTACAAAAAGGACGTCTAGCTAGGACAGCCATAGTAAACAACATGGAGATAGAAATATTGGAAATCAGTAAAGTACCAATGGTAATTGAATTTTTAGATGTTGTTCTAAAAGAATTTCCCAAATTATCGTATGATCGAGAAATTGAATTCACCATTGATCTAATACTTAGGATGGAGCCTATATCCATTACACTATATCTAATGGTGCTTGCTAAATTGAAGGAGTTAAAAGAGCAATTATACGATCTACTAGACAAAGGGTTCATTCTGCCTAGTACGTCACTATAGGGAGCACTAGCATTGTTTGTCAAGAAGAAAGATGTATCACTACAATTATGTATTAATCATCAGTAGCCAAATGGTCGAGACCTTCAATGGTTACAAAAATAAGAAATTTCCTTGGTTCAACAGGACATTTTTACCAATTTGTGAAAGACTTCTCAAAGATTTCTACATCATTAACCAAGCTAACTTGAGCGATATTTGTATGGAGTAATGAGTGTGAACAAAGTTTCCAAAAACTAAAGGAATGCTTGCTATAGTGCTTGAATTGGCCTTGCCTTCAAGAACAAGGGAATATACTATTTAATGTGATGCTTTAAGAGTCAGCTTTGGATGCTTATTGATGCAAAATAGCTATGTGATAGCATATGCCCTGTGACAACTAAAGAAGCATGAGTTGAATTACCTAACACACGACTTGGAAATGGCAATAGTCATGTTTGCATTAACAATTTGGAAGCATTATTTATATGAAGCAACTTGCAAAATTTGCACTGATCATAAAAACTTTAAATATATTTTCAACCAAAAAGATTTGAATCTTAGACAATGATAGTGGATGGAAATAATTAAAAGACTATGATCGCTCTATTCATTACGATGTTAGAAGGGAGAACATTGTGGTAAATGCTTTAAGCAAGAAAAGTCCTAAAATATTGGGGAAAAACTTAGGAGTTAGAAAGTGAAGTTGAAGAAGAGTTACAAATGGTGACTGTCACAAGTATTTGGATCCATTCTACTTTGATGGAACAAATTAAGGCAAGCCAACAAGAAGATCTCAAGTATTTGCAACTAAAGTAAAAGGCACTAGCAGATGATGACACTTGGTTGAAAGTGGATGATAAAGGAGTAATCAAGTATAAAAGACAACTGTAGATCCCAAAAGCACAGAGGAAGGAAGTGTTACGACATGCACATGAATCATCATACATTATGCACCCAGGAGCAACAAAATATATACCAAGACCTAAAGAATGATTATTAGTGGGAAGGAATGAAGAAGGATCTGACCAAGTATGTAACAAAGTGCCTTACTTGTGAACATGTTAAAGCTGAGCTTCAATGACTTGTTGGTCTTTACCAGAACATTTATATACCTAAATGGAATTAGGAAAGTATAAAAATGGACTTTCTTACTAGGTTATTGCAAACAACAAGGGGTATGGCTCCATTTGGGTCTTCTTGGATCGATCAATAAAATAACACTGTTTGCCAATAAAGACTATATATTTCGTGTCCTAATATGCGCAAATTTTCTTAGATAAGATAGTGTCATTGCATGGAGTTACTATCATTATTATATTTGATTGAGGTACACAATTCACCTTTCATTTTTGGTAATAGTTCTAAGAAGTGATAGGCACACAATTACGCTTTAGCACAACATTCAACCTACAAACTAATGGAGAATTGGAGCATACGATTCAAACATTGGAGGATATATTTCGTGTTTGTGCAATGGATTTGGGAGGAAGTTGGGATAAAGATTTTCCTTTGATTGAATTTGCCTACAATAACAGTTATCAAGAAAATATTCAAATAGCACCATTCGAGGTGTTATATGGAAGGATTTATCGAACTCCAATAGGATGGTTCAAGTTAGGGAAGCCAAATTGATTAGGCTAGATCTAGTAGGACATGGACTTGAGAAAGTTCAAGTTATTAGAGAAAGGCTCAAAGAAGCTCAAGATCACCATAAATCATATGCTAACAAAAGATGACGAGAATTGGAATTTAAGGAAAGTGATCAAATATTTCTCAAAGTCTCACCAATGAAGGTTGTAATGCATTTTGACAAGAAAGGAAAGCTAGCTCCATGATACATTAGGCCTTTCCAAATCATTAAGAGGGTCAAAAAGGTAGCTTATCAGTTATAATTACCTAAAAATCCTACAGTAGTACACCAGTATTTCAAGCATCTATGTTAAGGGAATATGTTCCAAATGAGACGGACGATCTAACAAACACAACAATATTGCTTGATTAGAAACTAGCTTATGAGGAATGATCCATTAAAATTTTGGACAAACAAGTTTGAAAACTTCAATACAAGGAGGTGTTGTCAGTAAAAGTGATTTAGGAGAGGCCTGGTAAACGAGAAGCAACGTAGGAATTGGAAAGTAACATGCGAGAAAAATGTTCTCAATTATTTGGTAAGGATGATTGATGATTACATAAATATAACATAGGCTATTGAAAATTTTGTGCATTCTAATATCACAACCTTCAAAATTTGAGGATGAATTTATTAAGGGGGAGAATTTGTAACATTCTCCTGTGCACTCATGAGAATTCATATTATTAGAATAAACACTAAAATAAAATTTGGAAAATTAAATGAGGATTTAAAGATTTAAACTTTAAAAATTAGTAAACTAGTACATTGGAATTTAATTTCTTACTTGGGAAAAATAAGAGTTTAGATTTTCAAGAGTGGGTAACTAGAAAACCAAATAAGACCTATTAAGAGAATATGGGTTAATTAAACATGTTTAGAAAATAAAGAGGAAACCTATTAGAAAGTTGGGTTGGATCACTGAATAACAGAATTAGAAACTTAGGATCACCCAATGATAAATTAAGCTTATAACTAACTTAATAACCTAATATTTAAAGTACTAATAATGCGTCTTTAGGGGAAAGGATCCAAAATAAAGGACACTTTCCCATAATGCGAGGAGGTATGGTTGGGCCTTGTCAAAAACACCAAATCACAAGCCACTCTTAAAGGGTGGCCAATGGCCTTTCATTTGGAAGTACGGGTAAAGTGGTCTAAGTATCTAGAGGTCAATAGGAAGGTAAGTAAAAAAATGAATGAATTTATGAAGTTATGAATTTTTAAGAATGGGTACATGGCATGTAAAAAATTAACAAGGGAATTTAGGAAATTGTGAAGCCTATGTAAGTATATTGGTAATATACTAAGGAATGAAACATTTCATTCTTTTTATATAAATAAAGTAAGAAAAAATCAAAATACCAGTATTTTTATGAGTATGTGAACTAAAACATGAGAAAAAAAAATAAATGGATAGTAGAAATTATAGTGTAGGAAATACTCAGAGAAAAGTAACACTTAGTAATTACTCATTGTACTTGAATGCAATTAATTTTACCTACCCTTTACTAGTTAGAAAAAATTTAAAAATGCAATTAGAGTAGCTATAACTTAGTGCACTTGTCATCTTGTAACCAGAAAGGAAATAAGAAAGCAAATATTCCTTCCTAATCTAAGCATGTGGCTGAAATCCAAGGGAAAAAAGTGGAGAAAGAAACATGTGGTCGATATCCAAGGGGAAAAAGTGGAGAACAATTAGATTTTTACTTGGCCATCTTCTAGAAAGGTGGTGACTCACTTTTTGTAATAAATGCAAACTTGTCAACTTAAGATATTATTTAGTTTTCTCATTTCTTTAAAAATAAAAAGGATTTATTGCATGTAATCATTTATTTGCTTTTTTATTAACTCTTCCAATGTAATCTGATGAGAACATAGGAGACTAAACTATGGATCACTAAGAGACTTTGCACTTTCCAATGGGATCCTTGACTAGAGCCAAGATAAAGAAGATGAGGGAAGCAATTTAAGGGCTTTGTCCAAAATAAATTGATTTGTAATTCCTTATATTAATAAATTCTTGATTTTCATCATTTTTTTTTTATTTTAAAGCACAGAAAGTTACTTGTTGATTGTAATGGTTGTAGGAAATGAAGTGATTGGAAGGGAGTTTTTTGATTCAATGGCATGGATGAATCTTAACTCCGAGGAGGGTAAGGGATCTAGTACCATCTTAAAGTAATAAAAAGTTTAATTTTAAATTGAACAATAATTCTATGAGAAATATATATATTTTTTATAAAAAGTTATATAACAACATTGTAACATCTTGAATTTTCTAAAATAAATTTTGATAATAAAATGACTTTTTGAAAAATTTAAAAATAGTAACATTGAAAAGTTCAAGAATTTGAGGCTATAATTTTGGGATACAAAAGTGTTCAGATATAGTGGAAAAAGATTTTATGAATGATACAAATATTCAAAAAGTGGAAGTTCTCAATTTGGATACTCATGGAGCAAAATTTGTGTTTCTAAAAATTAGTTTTTGAAAAAACCTTCAGAAAGATTGAAACTAGGGCTATGAATGCCCAGTGAGTGTAAACTTATAGTCGTTGCAAAGGTAATTAATTTAGTTAATTTGTATCAAAATTTTATGACTGCTAGCGATTAATGAGCATGACAATTTTGGACCTAAGGTGAAAAATTTGACAAATTCACCAAACAAGAAAAAAAATTATAAAACTTATTAAGGAAGAAATCAAAGGAAGTTAACTCAAATTTTTCTTTTCGCTTTTTGCCCCTTAAGAGGCAGTTGCCATCTTTTATGCTTGATTTTGGTTACTTTATGCAACCTTTCATCTTCCTCTTCTCCAAGTTCCTACTCTCTTTCTACAAGCTCTCATTCTTTCTCTTCAAATAACCATTCATCCTTCTATGTAAATTTCTTATACTTTTATAGTTGATTCCTCTTTTCTTCCTCTTCAATTTGACATAAAAAATCTTGTTGATTCATAAAGTAAAAGTTGAGTTATGAATTTTTGAAACCTACTGTTACTATTCATTTCACTGTTTAACCCATGAATCAATATGATTTTTATTATATTTTAGAGCTTAAATCTATTAGATATAGCTTCTTTATGTTAAATAGAATCGTAATCTAATCATAGATGATTAGTTGAAGAGGAAAAATCCTTGAAAAATCTGAAAGCTAATAAACTTTTCTTTTATGTTCTTGAAGAATATTGAAGATTTTTGTGAGATCTATTTAATATATATTTGTTCCAGCTGCTAAGGTAAGTAATTCTTACCTTTCTTGTGAATTATAAAGTGTTCTTGCTTGTGACTTGTTGATTAGTTAATGCTAATGGATAAAATGAGTTTTAGTAATTGTGTAGCCAAACTTGAGGTTGAATGGATCTATTAATGTGTTGTGTAGTTTGCTGTGGAAATAGCTAAGTAATAAGCTTATTCAAACTTTCAAAACAGGAGTAGAAGGTTGAATACAAAGTTGTTTTCCCTATTTTTCTATTATTTTCATGCAAAATCTACTTGTGCGAGTTGAATCATGCTTTTTCATGCAAACCCTTGATCACGCTCGCAAAAACCTAGCACTTTTGCTTTTACAATTCGACTCAAATTTTGAACTAAATTTGTGTGATTCAAATTGATATTTTCTACTCTATTTTTCAATTTTGATTGCGATTTGCATCATGTTTAAATTTAGACTTCTAGAAAGTTTTTAAAATTTTGTGAGCAGACTATCATTTTCAATTAAATTTCTTTGATTCTACTCGAATTTCTTTAGTAATTCTGATTATGATTCTGCTTGAATTTCAAATCCAATTCTGTTCACGATTCTAATCACACCTCCAGAATTATCCACTCTTTTTAATTCAAACTTCTTTCTTTTTAAAAACTATTCTATTTTTTTGAGTTAAACTTACATGAGATACAGTTAAGTCGAATAAAGTAGATGAGAAGTCTTGAATCAGCAATTTCTAAGTTAATACTAATTAATCTATTAATTGATCATACATAAATTATATGAAAGCAATGTGGATGATTATAAAGATAGTGTGACAGAGATTGTGTGTTTGAGACAGTAATAAAATGATGGTCTATATGTAGATAATAGGAAAATGATCATGATACTTGTTATAATGATGGGACTCATATAATTATGAATGAGGTCTAAGTTTTAATATTTTTTAGAATCGGCTTGTGATTTATCATGGCAATGATATGTGATATATGTGATAAAGATGATATAAAATATATGTAAATGATGGATGACATGATAATGTGATGAGAATGTTGCTATTAAGATACTTGAAAATTCCTTATGGAACATGGGATGGTAAGTGATGAATGATTTTGATTGTGATATAAAGTTTGATAATGTGCATGAGACATTGAAAAGTGTATGATGAGGTGATGCTATGAGCACTATTGGAATTACAAATACTATGTAACACCTAAAAAATTTATAAAAAATAAAATAAAAATTTAAAAAGGATTAAATTGAAGGATCCATAAGGATTAAATTAGAAAGATTTGTGGAAGTTGGGCCTTTGTTAAGGCGGCACAAAGTTTTGGGCTATAGTAAAAGGCAGTGCAAACATTGGGGGATAAAATGCAAAATTATATAAATATTTTCATTTATAAATATTGAACTGGCCCCCTGGGGAACCAACCCCCCTCCCGTTCGGCCTCCTTCTCTTCTGTTCGGGCCTTCTCCAGAACCTTTCGGTGTTCTCTATGATGCTGATGAGCAACTGGCCATTTGATAACTAGCTTCTGGCCGGTGGGAGCCCAGCCAAGCTCTCGCTATCCTAAATCATCAATTTTATTCTGTAGTACTTAGATTGAAAGTTGTCAAGATATATGTGTGGAAGGTTGAAAATGCACCATTAATAAAATTGGAACATTTTATAAATAATTTGATTCTGATGTGATATTGATAAATTATAGAAATTGTAATGTTTGAATTCTTACAAATTTTATAATTTGAATATGAGTTGATAATCTACTTTGCTTGTATGAATAAATTCTGGTTGCTGTATAAATTCTAGTTTGTTGTTTGTTGTATAAATTCTAGTTTATTGTTTGTTGTATAAATTCTGGTTTACTGAGTGATTTTAGCTGCTGCAAAGTTTTGCAATTTGGATGTGAGTGGATAGTCCCACCCTTGTCAATCTGGTTTTGTATGGAAAAGTGATTTTGTTGAATGTTACGTTATGATTTTTGATACAATTGATTACCGATGATGATTTATTCTGAAGTAATATTTATATTTAAATTATGTATTTTTATCTTATTATATGATGAGAATACTTTTCAATGTGAAACAATTTAGGTAATTTGAGACCCTGGACTCAATAAAAACCTATTGGTGTTCTGATAACATTGTGAACAGCCTGTATGGCTAGATAATATAGAAAAAAAATGGCCTGAATGGCAGTAATAGTCCCAAGGGTGGTATTAGTCGGTTTGGCAGAATGAGAAATGTGACCATTGAATGTAAATATTCAATATGTATAACGAGTAAAAAGGAAATACTGATGGTGTCATGATTACCAATAAGAGTTTCTTTGTGGTCCAGGTATCGATATTGTTTTTCTACATCTTGAATTGAAATGAAACTAGAAATGCTTTAGTTGGGTTACAAAATACTTTGATTAATTTAAATATGTTTTGATACTGTTGAGTAACCGAATATAAAATTTCTTGCTACATGATATATTTAAAATGATTTCTTTAACTGAGGATCCATTGGTAATTTCTTGGCAACCCACAAGTGCACTTATGTGTCTATGTTTAATCGGTTGGAGTAATAAGGGGGAGAACCAGTACAGGTATGATGTAGTTAGACTTGAAGACTCGGTTCTAGTTCCTTGTTAGATTCCTTTGGGTCTGAAACCACTGGATAATTCTAGGAAACCCTTAGGTGCATTTGTGGCCACCTGGTAATAGTTGGAGCAATAAAGGGGAGGGTGTAATTAAATGATATATTGATTGATGTTGTGGATGGTTTAGGGGCGATATGATCAATTTTGGTTACCTATTGGAATTATCCGGATCAAACCAATATTTTCTTTAAAGAAAAAGAAATACGTTTTGAAATATTTTATTTAATTTGATAAGTAAATTTTGGATTTATGAAGAAGTTATTTTAAGAAATATATGACTTCGGTCATAAAAGAATTGTGAAAATGGTTTCGGGAAAATTTCGATTGAAATTTCATTTTGACAAAAATATTTAGTTTCAAAAGTGTATGTCTTTCTGATGGATTTTATATAATTAATCTATAAAATTTAAATCTTAGTCTTTGGTGGGACTACTTGCTCACTAAATTTCTGAAACCTTCTTCAATAGAAATAAAAAGGAATAAAATAGTAAATATCTATATATATAAACAGTAATAAGTAAAAACAAAAATTACAGGTTATATTAATTTGTGTTCAGGATGGCCAGTAGAATAAATGTTCAGTTTAGGCCATAATGTGTTTGCTTGTGACTACGTTTGCTTTGCTGGGCACATAGCCTATATTGTTTGTTTGTGAAAACCTTGCATATATTAATATTGTGATTTGACTATTAGATAAGAATACTTATTGTATTATATTTGTGATTGAGTTCTGGATGCCTAATAGGTTGTTGTTGTCTAGTCTAGGCCATTGCATGTCTGTTTATTTATTATACAAGTTTTGATGGGCGTGTGGCCCTTGTTGTATGTTAAGGCCTTGAGCTTAGGTGTCCAGATTATAGGGGAAATTTTACCAAATTTTTAGCAGAAATAGATGTATTCATAAGTCCGTATGCATAATCAAGCTTGTAGAAGATTTCCTACAGATGACCTTCTCTGCTGGTCATGGACCCCCTAGGTGGGTTGTGACATACTGTAAGTGATTATATAGTTAAAAGCTCATGCATGACATGGGATGATATACAATGTCATGAATGATAATGAAATATATTAATATGAAATGGATGAGATATCCATTATGAGAATGGAATGATTAAATATCTGAAAGCTCTTTGAGGCTTGATATGAGAATGATGGGATATAGCAACGAATAATGAAGTGGATCGTAGATTTGCACATTTCAATGCATCGCCAAAAGGGGGCAGCAAGGGCCGAAAATTTCAAAAAAAATTTCTCCCCTTTGGCTGAGCAAATCTCCCATAGATCCACTGGTTTGAGGTCTCAAAATAACCTAGATCAAATCTAGAG
>JANHAO010007455.1:0-20141 GCA_026873985.1 Saraca asoca
GATACTGGTGTATACTAATCTCCAACGAGATAAGGGCAAGATCCATTCTCTTTCCTCAATCTTTAACTATTTTAATTGGGACCGACAAAATAAATACATTAATATGCATTATTCTTCTTGAACCCAAGAGAAACAATAATCTCAACAACATTAAGATACCATTGTCTAGACGTTTTATTCAAATCATATACATGAATATTTTCAATCTATATACTAAGTGTTCTTTAATCTTCTCTTTAAAACCACCTAGTTGATTCACACAAATAATTTTTGGCTAATCACCATTTAGGAAGGTCGTCTTCACATCAATTTGCTAAAGCTCTAAGTTGAAATGAGCCACTAGCATGATAACAACTCAAAAAATGAGTCTTTAATTAAAACAAATAAGAAAATTTTCTATAATTATACTTTCTTTCTAAATGTGGCCTTTTTGACCCCAATATAGCCTTACACCTCCAAATCACCCCTTAAATATCCCTTTTGGTCTTAAAGACCCTTTTGCATCCAATAGGCTTGGAATAATAGGTAACTGTATATGATCTTATACATCGTTATGGATCATCAAAACAATCCATCATTCACAGCCTTTATCCATTCCAAAGAATCAAGATTTGAAATGGTTTTTTAAAAATTTGTTAAGATCATTGTCATCATTGATATTAAATATGTGCTCCAATAGGTATATCATATAGTCATTAGTAATTTCTAGTCTACGAGCCATCTGGGATTTCCTCAAAGGTATTTCATTTATAAGACGTAATTCTTTTCTACTACCAGCAAAACATTAAGCTCTTCCAATTTCCACCATTTGCTTTACTATATGTTATATTGGATCATCTTCTAGATCAATTTGGTTTATATTCAACTAGTGATGATATTAGTGGATTAACAAATTTGTATTTCTCTAAGAGAGATGTTACAAGATCTATCACTCCCATTATTTGACCAAACCTTAAAATGAACAGAATAAGTTGCCTCTATTACCCTTTTGGTGTGGATAGAATAATAAAATCTGCTACTTCTATAGTCATTATAATATTCAATAAAGTAACCATCAACAGGTTTCAGATCAATTTACTTAATAAATGGATCATATAATTTCACTTTAACCTTACAATCCCAAATATAGTAATGCCTAAGACTAGGTTTTTCCTGTATAGTAAATCGTACTAGGTTTTAGGTATAGACTTACTAAGGATTTTAGCTCAACTTACTTAATAAATGGATCATATGGTTTCATTTCAACCTTACAACCCCCAAATATGGAAATACCTAAGACTAGGCTTTTACTATATAGCAAATCATACTACGTTTTACGGACAGACTTACTAGGGACTTTATTTAGAATATACATCATGGTCTTTGAAGCATCACCCTATATAAAGTTTGGCAAAAGCAAATGGACTAACATGCATTCAATCATGTCCATGAGTGTGTAATTTCACCGTCCTGTGATCTAATCCTATTTGATAGTTCCAGGTATAGCATAAGATTGCTAGCTTCAAAATTCATAATCTTCCACATATCGCATAAAAGAATAAGAATTTCCATCAGTTTATTTTATCTCCATGGCATTTACCACCTTTTTCACAACTGAAACATAATTTTCTTATCATTTTGAGTTCAATCTCAACTTTAAACATTCCAAAAGAATTTAAAGATTTAATTTTTCAGTGGATATTTTCACCTGGTAAGAATTGATCAATCACCAATGAAGGTGAAATATCAGTATCCACGCTCAACACTCAATCTGTTTGAAGCAAAATGAGCATAGCGACTTTTACTTTCTTCATGTCATCTATAATTTGACTAACCATAGAATTAATTTTACTAAAAGTCTATTCACTATCTTGGATGTGATATAATGTCTTAAGAACATTAATTTGAATCGAAAGAGACTTTAAAACATGTTAAATTAAATGATTATTTTCCAAGTCCTCTTTCATGCCCTTTAAGCAATCATGATATGCTTACTAATTCCACTAATACTATTTCAAATATTTTTATTTAATAACAAGATGTAATATCCTTTTCAGCCTTATCATACTTTATGAACTTATCAACTATAGAGACCATAAACATTTTGGCATTCAAAGAGTTAGCAATGCTTTTTATGATAGTTTTATCCTTAGTATATCACAATCATTAAGTATGCTCTATTAGAGTGTGTCCATTTTTCACAAAAAAGCCCTTTGCATAGCAATAGAGTTATCATCTATCATCAACTTTTCCTTTCCAATGCCAAATCCTAATTGGTGATTGCATGATCAATAATTTAGCCCAGTCTTCATAATTGGTCTCATTTACATAGGTAATGAAAGATTGAAGAAATAAAAATTTATGAAATTCATCATAAATTTTCAAAATGCATGTTCAACGTAATCATGTTATAATATTTCCTCAATAACTATGCAATTCTAAATAATATTACATTATGAACTCTAACACTGACAGAATATTTAAAACTTCATAGTATAATATAAGGATTAAATGTTATATTCCTAAAACCTAACACCAATAGGTTATTCAAAATTTTAAGAACATAACAAGTAATCCTAACATTCACATTATCGCCAACAAATTATGTTAATATTATTACACCAATAAGACATATATATTACTACTATAACACTTTCCTTGATACAATTTCCAAATTATATTTCAGTAAAACTTTATGCAATTAATCCCACAATAGGCAAGTATACAACTATACAAAATTTCATGACATAATATGAGTGAAATTGATTTTAACATAATTTTATAAATTATATACAACAATCTAGAAAATATTTAAATGTACAAATAACATCAAATCAGTCCATAAAAAACACATGCAATTGCAAATCATGCAAGAATCATATAATAAAATTTCATGTCCAAATAACATGAGTAGTATAATTCCTATATAATTTCAATTTCATGCATACAAATATACAAAATTCAAATAATAACCAAATAGTAACAAAAAAAATTTGGAAAAATTACAGACAATAGTGCTACATATAAGAATCATATGGTAAAATTTTTAGGTCAAAAAAATTAAATTGGTACTCAAATAAATTGAGTAAAAAATAATTAAAATAATTTTATTTCCAAAAATTTTTGGAAATATATCCATAAAAACTGCCTGAGAAAGTGAAAGCCATAAGTGTAATTATCATCACCATCCACTGCTATCATGGTGGCATGTGGCCCACACATGTTGCCACTGCCCTTGAGGAAAGTGCATGTTGCACCTAATGTCATCTTCTTCACTCGAAATCCAGATTTTAGGTTTTTTCAACCCAAGTTTAATTCTTCAAATTTTGCCACGTTTTAAACAAATTGTTGTATGGATTTGTACAATTAAATCAATCTAAACTAATTCCTTGATCAATTTGATAAAATTTGGTGTTGAATTGAGCAATTTTAACCAACAAAATACCAAGCTCACTAGGTTTCTCAAATTGAAATTTTTTAAAATTAATACTACTTCAATTTGGATTTTTACTAATTGATTGAGGTTTTTATTTTTTTGATCATTTTAGTAATTAAACAGTAATTAATTTGAACAAATACTCTACAACTAGGCCGAATTTTGACAAGAAAAAATTTTATAACCTAAATAGCCTTCATGAACTTCAAAAATTTCAATTTTAAACGATATTTGTTTAAATTAATTTGTAAATTTTGCAAATTACATGCTATTGAGATAAAATCATAAATTTATTTGAAAAATACCTCTTTAAATTATTTAAATTTGAGAAATCAATTTTTTTTTGGAATACTTAAATTAATCCAATTCATGATTCCATCTCAAAATTCACAAAATTTATCATCAATTTATACTATACAATAACTTAGAAAGGTAGAAAAAAAATTTCATGTAAAAAAATTTATAATGTTTCTCATCAATAATTATGGATAATCCAATAATTTAATCACATAAAATTTTAAAACAAAATTTACACAAATTTGAGCCTTGCAATATGAAAGAAAAAATTAGCTTTAATACCAATTGTTAGAATTTGGAATAATAAAATTAGCCAATTAACTTGATTTAGTACATCATATTACAAAGCATCAATCTATACAAATAATTTAATTGTCAAAATTAATATGCTTGATGTTGATTATGAATATATAAAAACAAGAACTCCTGATTAAGTACATTCCTTACAAGCCTTAGCCAAGAAAAGGGAGAAAACCATTCTAAAGTCTTAATAGGATAACTATAACTCATATTAGGATTTAGGTAGGGACTTGCTTTATTATAACCCTATTGAGTCAACTGATCCATCATTGTAAGACTGTTAATATCCACTATTGATCTAGGTGCCAATAGTTTAATCACATATTAATTAACCTATTTTACTTAATTGTTATGACATTCAATTAATCCAATTTAATATATAATTAAACTATAGTAGTCTGGCTTAGGGAATTCTAACAACATAGCCACCATTCTAACTCTCTCTTTCTTGAAGAACCTTATCTCTTTTGTCCTCTTCTTTCCTTATGAACCAAATTGCTAACCAGCTTCCCACTCGACCACTCCATCTTTGACTAATGCTAATCGCTCAACCATCCTCTCACCTTCAATTCTAGTACCAGTTGCTACCACTTTTTTAGCTGGCTAAACCAACCAACATCTCAACTAATTGGTGGATGGAATTCAAAACCATCAATGAGCTATCAAGCTTATCGTTGTATTTACCTCTTTAACCACTTCCTTTTTTTTAACCGTTAAGCCTTGTGTGCTACTTCTAAAATTTCTATATGCTTCATATTTTCCTATTTTCTAATTTCCAATACTAATAGAATTTAAATTCTTGAATTTCTTTGAATTTCTCTTGTTAACACCATGCAATTTGGAAAAACTTTTGAAGTGTGATCCATCCACTTTAAATCCCAAAAGCATAGGTATGAGTTGTTTTGGTAAATTTTTTTAGTGAATTTAAATTTCTAGAGATAGTTAGCTATGTTACATAAATTAAGAAAGACTATAAGTATTAGGCTGTAGTGAATGATTTTAGAGTTAGATGATTTGTAATTGTAGAAATTGTAGAGTGTTTGGAGTAAGAAAGCTAATGAATAATTTTGTAATAGGAGGATTAATGAGTAAAGACTAGTTGGAATCCTTCTGAGGTGAGTGGATAACTTTACATTAGCTTACAATCTTTAAATGTTGATGCTATGTTTTTATGTATTTAACAATATTCTTGTTTTATAATATGATTAGAAAGTGCATTTATTTAAATCAAGGTTGTTGTGATTATATTATTATTTCATAATATGTTTAGAAAGTGATTTTGTGTAATTAAAGTTATTATGAGTATTTGTATTTCTAGGTGACAATTTAGAAGATTTTGATAATTAGAACTTGATTTGGATTTAGAAGCATTTTTGTATGATTAATAGTTTCAAACAACTTGTGTTCACAAAATGAGTTTATGTAACTCAAAGAATTGTAAATATTTATAAGTTTCAAATGTTAATTTTTTATCTTCTTTATGTGAGAATCTTGATGAGTATAAATGGATTTGAGCACTAGGTGTTGCATGATTACTAGTTTTAAAATATAAAATATTGGAATTTTTTTTTTTTAAAAAAAAGTGAGTGATATGTTGTTTTTTTTTTTTTTTTGCTTCAAGGCAGTTGTGAATAATTAATTATTTTTTCTCATAAGACAAATGGAATTAAATGGGATCCTTGGGAGCTTTCCTTAGAAAACGCCAAGTGCATTTAGACATTAGTTTGCCATCGCTATTGCAAGAGGCAAACAGTAGGACTATATCTAGTGGAGGGATAAAAAGGGGATAATTGGTAGAAGGATAAAGTGAGGTGGATATATGTAACATTGATATGTGTGATTGATATAGTACTAGAAGCAAAGTGCCACATGCCATATAATGACTCAGGAACCACATCTTGAATCATAGTGTGTCACTTATACTGATTTAGCGCTAGGAGCAAAGTGTCATGGGTCACAAAAGTGGCACATGACCACTTCTTGAGTCCTAGTGCGCACACATGACATCTGTTTGGTTACGTATGAGAAAAATCCAATTGAATCCTGTCTATTTCTTTCATGCCATACCTATATTATGTTGTTAATTATTCAAGTCTTTCTCCATATTTTGAATTTTTTTTCATATGATTATTGTTTTTTGTTGAATAAGAAGGTTTACTTAGTTTACACGTAAGTTTTATATTATTTAATTTCTCTTGTTTTATTTAAATCTTATATAATTGAAAGAGTGTAAGAACTCTTGTCAATACTATCTAATAAACGATTAATAGGAGGCCTTCTCTATTAGTGGTACTAGGTCTATCGTAATAGAGAGATTCACAACATTACTTTTTATTGTATTTTAATAAATTAAAAAGTTATTTTTGTAATTGTAAGGTCAAAATATAATATGTAATAGGATTAAAATTTCAGTGTTACAATAGGATTAGAAATATTTTCCTTCTCTATGTTATATTTATTTTTGGTGAGGTCACATCACAAAATAATAAATTCATATTTTATAGTTTTTTTTTATTATTTTTTTCCTTTAAATTTTTAAAAATTAAGAGACAAAAACTAAAAATATCAAATCTTAATTAATCTCTTAGAAACAAGTTGATACTAGTTGTACAATTTAAGCTTTAAATTTTATTTTTTCTAAATTTTTTCTTTTATTTTTCTGAAATTTGATTGACAGAAATTAAAAAAATTCAAATCCTAATTAATATTCTAAAATTAATTTTTCACCATTATGTCTATCATTAGTTTCCAATTTAAATATTATATTTTTGTTCATATTTTATTATTTATTTATTCTTATTCTTTTCCTTTATGAATTTTTAAAAATTGAGAGGAATTAGAAAGGCTTAATTGCATTTTTATCCTTAAAAAAATATAAATTGATTGTATTTGGTTTCTCATAAAAACAAAATTTTATTTTAATCCTCTAAAATTAAAATCAAATCAATTTTGACTCAAAGTGTAAATTTTTTCCAAATGAGAATTAAAAGTTAATACTGAAAGAAAAAGATGGGAATGGGTTTCGGGAAAAAAGGGGGGAAATGCTAAAAAAAATAATAATATTAATATTAACTTTCATTTTTTTATTAGGATGATAATTAGACTTTGAATAAAAATGGATTTGAATTTGGTTTCAAAGGAATAAAATAAAATTTTATTTTTAAGGACAATCAAATGTGATTGATTTATATTTTAGGATATAAAAAATATAATTAAACTAAATATTAATATTAATTTCTATTTTTCATTTGAATGGAAGTTAAACTATAGATCAAAATTGATTTAATTTTAATTTTAAATGATTAAAATAGAAATTTGTTTTTAGGAAAAATAAATATGATCAATTTGTATTTTAGGGGATCTAAAATGTAATTAATTCAATTAAAAAATTAATTCTTAAAATAAAGTTTCTATCATTATCTTTATATCTAATAAAATGTTTTAAAAATCGGATAGAAAAGAATATCCAATCAAGGTGTAAAATGGGCTTTGGGCACGTGGGTTAATTGGGCAAGCCCGTTGTTTTTTAGTGGACCTGACTGAATGTTTGATAATTTGTTTAAAGATAGACTCAAGACTTGTGCTTGACAGGCTGTGATCCAAACGGATCGACTCGTACGGACACCAGCTGATCCGTGAATCAAGTCTCTCCTTTTTTCTAATAATGGTATGCGAACTAGCCCAAGGTTGCCTGCCCCACCATATTTAGCCCAATCCAATTGCCCAAAATTGTAAATAAGCTGTTGTTGTTGTTGTTGTTGGATTTTTTTTTTTTTTAGTTATATATTTTATTTTCAAATTGGCTTCACCATTTTAGAAATCAGATTTTCAGAAAAATTAAAAAAAATTTTAAACAAAACAAATGAAATGAAAATGACAGCAGAAAAAGCAGAAGCCAATTTTAGTTTGACAATTTGTTTCGAAGGGAGGAACCCAGCTACTGACTTCTGGAGACTGGAGAGATTCTGCCGCCCAGCCGTAAGCCGCCGACGGCCCTTCACTCTGTTCGCGTCGCGTCGCGTCGTTTCGTTCTTCCTCATGGTAAGTTACTTTCTGATACATTTTCAATTTCGTTCTTCCTCTTGCAGCTTAGTTCGGCAGCTCATTTTCAATGTTTTCTTTTTTAATTGTAGCTTTGCCTGCCCCTTGAATCGTTTGCCAGTTTTGTTTCTGGGATCGTGCTATTTAACTGTAAATCTGATTGAATCCTTTTTGACATAAGGTTTGGAATTTTCTGGCTGTGGTTTGATTTACCAAAGTGAAAAGTATATACTTCTTTGTCTTACTGGATTATAATAAATATATATTATATGTAATGATATATTTCATACTCAGACAACCTGCTTTCTTTTTGCAAGGTTTTTGTGTGTGTGTGTGTTTTTATAAGGTTGTGTGGAGCTCGGAATCAATTACAAACGAGTTTTGGTTTTGTTTTTGTGTGTGTGTGTGTGTGTGTGTGTGTGTGGAGCTTGAAATCAATTATCTGCTAGTATTGGTTTTGGTTAGTCTGTAATTGGTTTCAAGCATGCTTGATTTACTTCGTTGGTTGACCTCAATGTTTGGTTTTTATTTTGTTCAGCCGTTTAATGTTGATGCTGCTATTTATTCAGTTTAATCTTAATTTTGTTCAAGCCCTGTGTTTAGGTTATGTTATATTATTTGATTATAACTCGAACAATGCAGTGTATCCTGGACATTGATTTGACTATCTTTTTTATGTTATGTTATTGTAGAGATTTAATGTTTGGAATTAATGTTATGTTATAAGGATAAGAACGTTATTGGCTGAGATTGCTTATAAAATTTGGTTCTTTTAGTTAATGTCCTTAAACTTCTCAGTTCAGCACCAACATGCTAAAATATATTGGTGCCTAATATGTTATCTGTTGCAAGAGGTGGAGCGACGTGAGAAGAAAGCCAACTGAAGAGGGTTGTTTAAACTGTGCGTTTTGGTTATATAAGTGGAAGGAAAAAGTACGGAAAAAAAGCCACTTAAGTGAAACTCATGGGAACCATGGATGGGAGGCTCAAAAAAAAAAAAAAAAATTTCTTTTTTTTTTTCAAGCATGCACTATCACTTGTAATACACACCCTCCTTAGCCACCCTTAATGCCTGATGCCTCCTACCTTTGGGCGTTGATGATAAGCAACCTTCGCCAGTGACTTCGCTGTGATCATTGGGTTAAAGTTCAATCCCTTTCTTTCTGGTTCTTCTGTGGCTCTTAATCGGCACTAAAACTAGTATGCATCTCTCCATATCCCATCTCCACTATTTTTGTTTCTCAGGCTCTCAATGGGTTTGTTGTGATTCTTTGAATTTGTCATGTGATTTGGTAACTGGAACTGTTTTCTTGTGATTCAGTGTATTTGCTGTCATGATTTCTCTTGTGGTTGATTAGTGCACTTTAGATGTTTGATGAAAGTCTTAAGAGAGTGCACAATAAATGGGTGGATGAATGCAATTATTCAAGCATGCATATTTATACAATAAGCAAAACAAAGTGTCTGTCTGCTACCTATGCCTGGTAGTTGATATGATCTTACAATTCTGACATTTAGTTCCTTACTAAAAAATATATGTAAATCATGAGCTAATGTCTCTCTGACAAAGTAACTTAATATATTTATGTCGCAGCAGCTTGAATTTGTAAGTATTATCAAATCAACATTATTTATATCTTTAGGAATTGCAGATAAGACTTTGTTCTCCATTTTCTCTGTGAGGTGTAAACCAATTTTTAGTGAACAAATAGAGCAAGGGTGGTCATTTCAACCTTTAACCGTGACCCAAGTGTCTTCAAATACAACCCTTTTGCCTTTGTTTGTTGTTTCTATTACCAATTCGACTCTAACCCACATAACCATATATATGAAATTAAGATGCTAATCCCATTGGAAACGTTAATGGCTTGTTGCTGAGTGATATATTTTGCTCAATTTTTTAACAATTTCTTGTTTAACTTATTTCTTCATCATTTAGAAGAAGACCTTTTGAGTATATCACCTTTTTGAAATCTAGAAGTACCCTCTTCTATGCTAATGAGAGATGATGAATTGGCTACTCTCTTAAGACTGTAATTGCTCTTGTGGTATATCTGCATCAGTCTAGCTTTAGGTGTCAATGGCTTTCACATATGTGTAGCATTGTTGTGTTGAGCAGTTTTATAATTTTTTGGTTATTTAATCTCATTGTTTTCGCATTACTTATGTGTTAAATGTATAGTTTTACTTGCGTTTAGAATAATCTCATTTATACATATATGGAAAAATTTTCATGCAACAAGAACAGAAGAAAAATTGTGGTAGAACTTTCTTATTGAGAGAACAATTTTCTATTTTCTTGAGAAACAAATGAAGCCTACTGTTAGTATCTGCTAGATTGTAGGAAAAGAACAAAAATATAGTTGTAAATCATGTTGTATTGGGAGTGTACTCCTAAAGACTTTCATATAAGCATATAAACATGAGATGAAAAAATGGAAGTTGTAAATAGTTTGCACATGAATGAAAATTTGTTGTCTCTGTGTTAGCAATCTGACTGTTTTGCATTAGGCCGTCTTTTAGCAGTAGTTGGACATAGAAGGCAACGTTAGCAATCTGACTATCAGCTGATAATGTGGCAAGTGTTTCTCTGGGGTAGTGTCTGCATCATACTTTCTAAATTGGCATTACTACAACTCCTAAGGACCCGAGCATTATCACTATGTTCTAGTTGCTTTGAATTGATAGCTTCAAGTAGCCTTTCTACCTCTGACTTGGCAACCTCCAAACTCGGTGCTTCTTGATCATACTGTAGAAACTCACTACGCCCACTAAAAGCTGGCAAGTACACAAGTTATTATTCTATTGTGAGTCATAGAAGTAGGACTATTTGGATGTTAAATGAAAGTGATTGAAAAATGATCACGACAAAAGATTCTCCCACAACACATGCTTAAAGAATTTATACATGGTGCTGATGAAAGCAATTCAAGCTTTATCTTCCAGGTCTTAGACTGGTCACACGGGCACATATCCCATGCAGAGTACCCTGTGCTTCAGTTTAGTGATTGTAGCCCACCCTAGTGGGACCTGGATTTCTGTAACTCATGCAGAAATTTGTGCTAATCACACTTATATGACATCAATATAATCACTGATCCTGATTTATTTTGTAGTCATCTTTGATTGCTTTATTGTTTCTCTGTTATGGTAAAAATTACCCACTAATCATGTCCTATACTTTTTGCATGCCAGATGGTTGAATAAAAGGAAGTTTAGCTGCTTTAATTTGAGAGGGTAACCATTGTAATAAGAATATGAAAGTAGAAGAGGTGAATTTATGCCAAATTCAAGAATGGTATCCAAAGTTCAAATCAGTGTCCATCAAGACTGTAATTCATCAACTTCCAGAATCTTTTGTTCAATACCTTCTTGATGACTCTGGGCCTTTCCTTCTGCCTGTTTCTGTTGCCAATGAAGATGCCTTACCCAATAGAATTCATAATCCTGATGAGGAAGAAGATTATCAGGTTTCAGAAGGATCTGGGGATGAAGCAGAAGAGCCTTTGCCACCCCCATCTTTTCCAGAACTCGAATTGAAAATTAAGGAATCCATTGAATCTCTTGGGGGTGCCGTCTTCCCCAAGCTGAATTGGAGTGCACCTAAAGACTCGGCTTGGATAAGCACGAGTGGTACGCTTTGTTGCACCACTTTCAGTGAGATTGCACTTTTGCTCCGCTCATCGGACTCATTGGTCCATGACTTGTGTCATGCTTATGATTCCTGCATAGATAAATGTTTGTCTAGACCACAGAATTTCTTCCTTGCTCTCCGCAAGTGGTATTCATCCCTTCGGCCAGAGATGGAATTTCGATGTTTTGTACGAGGTCAGAGATTAGTTGGAATTTCTCAGCGTGAGGTGACTACTTTTTATCCTACTCTGCCTGAAAAGAAGAATGATCTCCAACCCCTGATACAGTGCTTTTTCAGTAGTAATGTGAGAGCTAAATTTGAATTACAAAACTACACATTTGATGTTTACATTACAAAGGATGAGAGAATTAAAATTGTGGATTTCAATCCTTGGGGTGCTTTTACTTTGCCATTGTTGTTTACTTGGGAGGAATTAGAGCAAATTCCTAGTGAAGGAAACAGTGTGGAGTTTAGAATCGTGGAGGATCGCTGTGCTGTTAGGCCAGGTCTGAAGAC
Source organism: Saraca asoca (assembly GCA_026873985.1). Taxonomy (NCBI): domain Eukaryota; kingdom Viridiplantae; phylum Streptophyta; class Magnoliopsida; order Fabales; family Fabaceae; genus Saraca; species Saraca asoca. Next base: position 12,204 of record JANHAO010007455.1, read on the forward strand.
AGCAGTTCCATATGATTACTTGGATACCAGCCCAGGCAGTGGTTGGGACCAATTTCTAAGGAATGCAGATGAAGAATTACAACGACAGACCAGGTCTCCCGAAGCTGGCGCTTGAGATTAGATTTTTTAAATTTGCTTCTAATTAATAGAGAAACCATAAAGGCCAGATATGTTTCTAGAGCTGTTGGACAAAAAGAGGAAATTTTGATGTTTAAAAATTATTACTTAAAAGGGTGTGTTTCTCGTTGACAAAATATTTAGCTGGTTACTTTTTACTAACAGGGTTCCATATTTGATATTGCCTTCATTATGTCATGTTATTTGCTTCCTTGTGTTTTGTAATTATAATCTGTTGGTATTTATATCATTTGTTGTTTTTAAGGTATTAACAACTCGTTTGAGTTGTGTGTGCATGTTTATTCATAAGATTGTGATCTGATTGCTGTATGGGTCCTCCAAAGCTTATGTTTGGGACTTTTAGGCAAATTTCTTCCCTTCACTGGGAAGGACAAAATTGAAGTGAGGAGAGGTGCAAATAGAAGATTAAGGATATGATTAGCAATGCTTGCATCTAATTTTATTGGATTAATTTTCACTGAGATTATTATGTTCCTCGAAATCTTTCTATTATATAAAATAGAAACGTTGGAAACCATTTGGTCACTATTCAAGTAAGATGTTGGGAGATTTGTACATATAATTTTTTTGCTTTTTTTTTTTTTTTTAAATCACTGAAAAGGATATGATGTCTAATAGTTATCCAATAGAACTTTATATGAAAAAAAATTAGTTTATTGCAAAAAAAAAAAAATAGTTAGGCAATAGAAACGTGGTTACAATAATTCCATGAATGATGACGAGGAAACTAGAGCTTGGCGGAGGATGCTAAGATGGGCTAGGTTCACAGAATCATTCTGCATTGTGGAAGTAAAGGTTATATACACAAAAAAAAAAAAAAAAAAGAAAGAAAGCAATTCGAGTAGCAACCTAAAAGGTTTGTTTTCATTATATTACATTTATCTTTTAAAAGTCAATTCCATTCTTAAACACGTGACCTAGCACATGTAAAATGTTTGCCTTTTAGAGTTCTAGTCTCCCGTAAACTGATTAATATCACTTTGATTCTAATTCATCGGGAAAGCTGTCAAGTGAGATGATATCAGGGTCTTCTGTTTATGCTATGCTTATATAGCTCTGAGCTGGTAATATAATGGAGAATAAATGTGGCGAATTTACATCTCCCAGGTAATAATTTTGGATTAATAATTCTACCCAGAGTAGGTGTAGGATTTTGATCAATGAACTTGATAAAGATTGGCCAAAATATCATCCCTTCAATTATCAAAAGTATTCCGCCAAATTCATGTACCCAGTGTTTACATTTGGAACTCCATGATAAGAGCTTACTCTAACAGTGACAATCCAAGACAGTCTTTACTTCTCCATAGACAAATGATACAAGGTGGATACTCACAAGATCATTTTACCTTCCCTTTTGTGCTAAATGCAAATTCTGTAATTGCCCATCTTGATTTTGGGAAATGCATTCATTCCCGCCTATGCGGCCACTAGTTTACTCCATATGTACGTGTCATGTGCAGATATGAAGTCAGGGTTGAAGTGTTTGATATTATTCCCGAGTCAAATGTGGTTGTTTGGACTTGTTTGATTGCGGGGTATGCAAACAGTGATCAAGCTCCTGTAGCTATAAAAGTTTTTAAGGACATGGATCGATGGAGGGTAGAGCCTAATGAAATCACCATGATAGATGTTCTCATCGCTTGTGCTTGTAGTAGAGACATGGATACTGGGCAATGGGTCCATGATCGAATTCGCAAGGCTAGTTATGATCCCTTTACATCAAGATCTTTCAGTAATATCATTCTTGCAACTTCTATTCTTGAAATGTGTTGATGTATAAAACTAGTCAACTAAAGTCCAAAGTCAAATTGCAAATTGAGAATGCCAGATAACTAGAAAGAGAGAGAGGAAGAACAAAAAGATACCAGAAAGTTTTAACATGGTTCGACCTAAATTAATGCCTACATTCACGACTGTTCATTTCTTTGTATATTTTTTTGCTGAGTAATAGAATTTGTTGATTGTTTCTCTGTACAATGATTTCAACTTCTGTTTATAATGATTGGGACATTATAATTTGAATATAACGAAAAATAATCATAAATTAATTATACTTTTATAACAGACAATATTTAATTTGGAAACAGATCTCCATAATTAATTTCTAATTATCATCCTCAATGACCTGATGGCTGAGAAAGCGTGCTTTGAACTATAGGCTAGACCTCGTCCTCAACGACCTAAAGCTACATGTAAGGTTGCTTTGACCCTTGTTGACTAGTGATCTAAGTTCATATATAGTGACCTGATAACTTGTTCTAGTGACCTAGATCCTAGATGAGCTGGGCCCTTATTAGTTGGGCTTGTCTATTGAGCTTTTACTAGCCTATTTTTATGGCTTCAAAAATACCCACAATATTAATTCCCTAACTTTCAATGCAATCTGCGGACTGGGAGCTGTAATTTGCTTGTAAAAGCTAGCGATTGCAATCTGCCATGTCGCTGTTTTGACTTCTGTCCCATCATTCTATCTGTGCCATCGTTATCGTTATTTAACACGCACGTTCTTCCATAATTGTCAGAGTGGTGATAACTAAGCCTTGTTCTTCGTTGAATCATCAGATCAAAGGCAGTTGATCAGTCTCCAGATCTAATGGTGAGGCTGTGCGAGCTATATAAGGTGAGAAAAATCCTTTTTCCCTCTTGTCATTTTTAAAATTCAGTACTTAACTTCTTACTTTTCTCTCAAACTCACAAACACTAGCTACCATTTTTCATTTTTCTGCTTGCCAAATTTGCAACAAAACACATTGGATTCGGGTTGCCAGAGACCAATCTTGCACATCATTCCCTTCTTATCTATTAATACAGTAAGTTTCCTCAGCACACCCTTGACTTTAAGCTTTTGTTTTTCATGAATGCCTTGCTTTGTGAGTTTTTGATGTCTTGATGCTTGGAGAGTTAGATGGTGTATGCCTATTAGTTGCTAAGAAATTTTGCATGTTGGTTGATTCTGTTGAATGCTTATTTGCACCCTTTTGTTGTTTGTGGAAGCTGGTATATGATCTATTTGATAAAATGCTTGTAGGTTTTAGGGTCGTAAATTATTGAGTTTAGCTTTCTACTTGTTTCCCAGGTTTTAGCGACCTGATGGGTTTATTGGTCGAGCCCCCTATGTTTTTAATGGTTTGGGTCTTAGGCGTGGTGATAAGAGGCATGTAGGACTTGTTGCATAGGAATTTTCCTATTAGCAGATAGAAGCCTTAGCTTTTAAGTATGGTTTGCTTACAGTGACCTGACTATTCCCTCTTCTATATAGATGTTTGTAGTTCATAAGTGCCATGGTCACCAAGTAGGGAGTGTTGACATTCCTGACTCTCCAAATTGGAGTGAGGAGTAGGTGTGTGTCACTGAAGAATCAGCTTCTAGGAGTGGTGAAGTCACTAAGAAGTTCACAGCTCATCCTGGCCCCATTAAAAGTCAGTAGGCTATTAGGAGACAGAGGCTTCCTGCTCACGTGCTTCAACTATTAAGCTTGATGAGTTTAGGGGAATAGCTCTGATGTACCACTTCTAAGGGCTGCCACATTATGGGGCCTTCACTTGATGACCACACAGCTTATTGTCCTACAGGGTTCATCGTCATTAGCACCCACTATCTTGATGTTGGGCTTAGGTTCCTAATTCACCCTTATGTTATTGATTTGCTAAATAAATTAAAACTTTGCCCCTTCCAGCTCATACCTAACTTATACTCCCAATTTACCTCCCTTGCCCTTCTTTATCTGAGGAATAACCTCCCACCTCCTTCTACAAGGGTTCTTTGCTACCTCTACTATATCACGGGTATAGGTAATAGCAAGTTGGGTTCATGAGATGGGATATATACTACCTCACAGCTTGTCAAACTGACTATAAGAAAATCTTGCCCCAAGGTGATGCAAAGGGTAAGTCCAATGTGGGGAACTATAAAACCTATTGGTTTTATATTTCTTGCCTATCTTTTCTTCATCTTCGCAACTTTGGGTTCGTCCTCACTCCTGGTAAGCAAGCTGAAGATGTGCAAGCTTGCATGAGTACATATATTTATTTTATTTTTAGTTTGACATTCTATTTTATTTTGCAGACAGAACTGGTAAGGATAAGCCGATATTAGAGGCAGAGGAGGTTGAAGTGCTTACCCAATTTGCTGTTGTGGACAGCCTTAAGAATGACCTCAAATTTGATAAAGAGCTACAGCACTCTCACAAGCTCACTCTGGCTTTGAATGTCAAACTCCTTGACAGCACCAAGGACATCAGAGCTCATGGGATTAAGGTGGTTGGCCCAGCAAACTTTTAGGAGTACATAAATATGGTGAGGCTTAAACTTTTCATGCCACCAACCCCTCTTTCTGCTCAATCTACTGACCTTACTATTGTCGCGACCACATTAGCTTCTACTGTTGCTATAGCCCTTGCTGCTGTAAGTCAATCTTCTTCCTTGGCAGTAGTAGTGGGGACCTCACAGGCACTGGTTCCTACTTCATAGCCTGAGGTGGTTGTGGTCCTAAATAAGCTAATGAAAGCTCCTACTATTGTGGGTTTAATTACTCTTGGTGATGTGCTGAAGGCAAAGTCCCCATCCAAGCCTCCTGTCAAGAAGTAAAAAGTAGACAAGGGAAAACATGTGGTGGTTGCAACGAAACAAGTGGCACTTGAGGTCGTGCCCTAATAGCCATTTGACGGCCTTGGCCCTAAGGTAGGCAATTATTATGACTTCCTCCAAAAGAATGTGGACCTGATCCTGGGGATCCATACTAAGCCATTAGTGTTGGAGGAAACATCTGGTGAGGGCTTGATGGGCTATATAGCTCATCATAGTATGTTAGGAAGTTTAGTTCTTTCACCTCTATTCTTTTGCTTTTTTGTAAGGTAACTTAACAGTCTGGTTTCTCAGAGCACATTAGGGGTGATAAAGCTAAGGGACAAGCTCTTAACTTGGGAGGAGGAGAAAAAAAAGCTTGAGAGTGACCTGGCCGCTATGACAACTAAGGCGTTCGGCCTGAGGGATAGAACACAACTACTCAAGGCCTAGCTGAGAAATGCCGAGGTGGCCAAGAAGGAAGTAGAGGAAACCCTATCTCGTGAGGAGGTAAACCACAAAGTTGTCATGTCAACCCTTACTTTTAATCTTGGTAAGGTCATTGATAAGATATCGTGATTGAAAGATGAGTTAGATATGATAGTGTGGCAAGTTGAGGTTATAGAAAAGGAAAAGGGGGTGGCCAAGAAGGCGGTCGCTCAGGCAAGAGAGGAGACCACTTAAGTCAGGGTAGAGAAAACCATGCTAGTCATGAAAATGGATAAAGATGTGATGTCTGAAACCACCGTTGGCTTCTTGTACACCTTGTGGATGGAGCACCTGAAGATGGATTTCTCCCTTTTTGGTGGCAATGTTCACTAGGCTATTAAAGGCTTTAAGGAAGCCATAAAGGAAGCTCCTCCAACTAAGGGTGTGAAGGCTATAAATAGAGTTGCTCCTGCTCAGGATGGGCAAGTTGCTAGTGAAGTTGTTGATGACCAAATGATGGAAGACCTACTTGCCTTATATGTTGACCCTCTAGCTCACCAAATTGCAGCTTTTAAGGGCCAGTCTTTCTCTTAGGTCATGACTACTGCAATCTGAACAAACTTCTTTTGTAATTTTGAGTTTCATGTCTTGAATTTTCATATGTACATTCACCTCGTTGAACGAGGCTTTTGATAAACTTCTTTTATAATTTTCTTACTTTATTATAACTTTATTAATGATGATGATAACAAAAGCCACCAAGTTAATGTCGAGTTGAATGCTCAGTAGGTCACAGATGATAACTTAAAGGTTAACATGAATGTGCCTCAACTTGCAAACCATGGCTTAATAAATATTAGTTAAGTTGAATGCCCAATAGGTCACAAACGATAACACATAAGTTAACATGAATGTATATTAGCTAGCAAACCATGACTTTGTAAATATCAGTCAAGTTGAATGCCATGTAAGTAAAAAATGATGACTCTCAGTTTGACATGAATGGGCCCCAGCTAGCAGACCATGGCTCTATTTAGGTTAGAACCAAGATGAATGCTTAGTAAGTCATAAACAACGACTCTCAGGTTAACTTGAATGGGCCTCAGCTAGCAAATCATGGCTCTTTTAATTGTAAGCATGCCTAAATTCTTGTATAATACTTTGTTACAAATTTATTCAAAAATTAGTAGACATAAAAATTTGAGGAAAAACTTAGGTTTTTTTAATTAATATCTGAATGACATTATAGAATTAGAAGCAGCAGGGCTACTGTTGTACTGGTTGCTGGGGCTGATAAGGTTGTTATTCTACAGGTTGCACCATATAGTCTCTCAAGTGACCTCTCTTGATCAGATCCTCAATCCCATCTTTGGGTGCCCAACAATCCAAAGTATCATATCCGACTTCATTATGGTAGGCACAAAACTTGTCTTTGTTTCTGAACCTATTGGGAGTCCTTATGGGATTGGGCTTCCCAAAATCCTCCTTATTCTTCTCCATTGCAAATATCTTATCCTAAGTGTTAGACAGGATGCTATAGTTGTTATGGCAACCTTGACACTGAGGTCGTTCATTCCTGGCTTTCTTTACAGCCTGATTATCAGAGCCATCCTTCTAACTCTCCTTGTCGTTCCCACCATTGCTCTTCTTTTTATTCTGGTTGGAGCTACTCACTTCGTCTTTTTGATTAGACTTCTTTGGGCCAAAGGTCTCCTTCCATTGATCTCTTTGGCAGCTCGCTCATAAAACTTGCCCAGGCCCTTCATTGGAGACTTGTATATGCTTTCATACGACTTTTCATCCTTGTGGAATCCTATTAAGATTATTGCTAGGATATTTTCATCTAAGGGATTCTCTATGTTACTGATGTTACTTTTGAACCTAATGATGTAGTCTTTTAGTGATTTGTTCTATCATTGAAAGAGCATTGCCAGGTGGCAGGATGATAACTCTATGAAAATAAAGTTATCTTGATGGTTTCTAGATTTAAATTGTTGAAGTATGAGAGTGATTTTTATAAATCAATCTTTATTATTAGATATTTTTGTTATTTTTTGTAAAGTGGTTTTATTGTTTTATTTATGAAAGTTTTGGATATGTTAATGGAGGAATTGAATTGAATTTATGATGTTTGTTTATAGATGTTTAAGTCCTAATTGTGGCTTAAAAAAGGAGAAAGGAGGCAGTTATTACAATAAGAATATGGCATTTTAACTTTTTACCAGTTGTAATTCCATTTTTAGCGAGGACCAGCTTTATTTGAAGGGTAAAAAATCTGATTGGAAGAAGGCAACAGGGGGCACATGAGTCTGGGATATATTCTGCCTATTTTTTGGTGCCTAAAACCCTAGAGGAGATAGCAAAAGGTGTGAGAGACAACAGTAGACCTAGAAAAAGAAAGAAAAATTTTGGATAGAGCAGAGGAAGCCGAGAAGGGTGCAGAAGATGTAGAAATGATGCAAGGGAGAGAAGACTCTCAGATTTGACACTTTTTCTCACCTTTTCTTCCTTTTCTCTAATCATTTTCTGATTTTGGTAAACAATGGAAGCTTTGTATTTAAGAGTAATTATAGAGTTAAACATGAGTTGAATTTATTTTAGCTGGGATTGATGATGAACTTTAATCTTGTAATGATATCTTAGACTGTTATTTTGTAATGCTAAGTAAATCTTTCTTTTTTCATTTCAAGTGTGCTAATTTCCAATTCTCATTGTTGAATGGCCATTAATGATGGGATATAGAAATAACTTCAGATCTGGAAAGATTGAAGTTATTGGACATTGCTTGAATGATGCAAGTTCAACT